>PISX010008645.1:17491-80746 GCA_004024625.1 Mellivora capensis | reverse complement strand
TGGGAACATTCTGGAGCCACCGTGGTGTTCTTTGAATCTTATCAGGGCTGCCAGCCTTGGTCCTCCCCCAGTGATGTGGCTTTTGCAAACCACCCAAAGGCAGTGCGTAGGAATCAAGTTTGATAAGGAAGTGATCCAGGGAGCAAATGCAGACCTTGGACCAAGACTTCTACACCATGAGCAAGCATGGTAGGATGATTAGGAGCTGATTTTGGAACCAGCTGGCCTGGGTTTGAATCTCAGCTCTACCCTCTGGTAGCTAGCTGTGTGACCTTGGGCAGGCTCCTCTCTCAGTGCTTCAGTTTCGTCATCAAGAAAATGGGGATAACAGTAGACCTGTGTCAAAGGATTTTGGTGAGAGCTAATTAAAGAGAATTCATAGAGAGCCCTCTCTTGGGCTGCATTTATGCTTTAGGACAGTAACTGGAGTGTACAAGTCCAAGGATCCCTCTGCCCTTGCTCCACATGTAGGCCTAGTAGTGCTGAGCATCTCCCGGGAGCTTGTCAGAAAGGCGGAATCTCGGGTCTCTAGCAGCTGCCACATTTATCGAGGACAGGGTGTCTCAGCCTCGGCCCTGCTGACATTTGGACAGAGTAATTCTTTGTGTGGAGCTATCCTGGGCATTGTGGGATGTTCGGCAGCATCCTGACCTCTACCCACCGGAGGCCGGTATCACACGCTCCAACTCCCTCTCCCCCTCACTGTGACAACAGAAATTGTCTTGAGATATTGCCACATGTCCCCTGGGAGGAGAAATTGGCTCTGGTCAAGAACCACTGATCTAGGACTTATTATCATTGCTTTGTTTTTGCAGTATTTATATTTATTTTTGTGGTTAATGATGATCCTTTGTGGGTGGCTTACAAAATGGGAAAGAGCCTCTATGTTCTAAAATAAATTTCTAGTTTCTCATTACAAGAAATCCTAGTTACAGTGAGGGATTTAAAGAAAGGTCTTCAACATTATAGAGGTATGGATGGCACGATGTGATAGTGATGCCCACATGGAGGAAATTTGAGAAATACGGGCTCAGAGGACCTGTACTTATCTCTACTTCCTTCCCTCCCTGCACCCCGCCACCTCCTACCCCATAGTCTTGCTCTGCCCATCCAGTCAAGTACAGGAAGGACATAAGAGGAACTTTTGTTTGTCTGTTTTAAGATTTATTTATTTGAGAGAGAGAGCACACAGAGGGAGAGGGAGAAGCAGACTCCTTGCTGACCAGGGAGCCCAATGTGGAACTCAATCCCAGGACCCCCGGGATCATGACCTGAGCTGAAGGCAGACGCTTAACTAACTGAGCCACCCAGGTCCCCCGAGAGGACCATTTCTTTTTTTTTAAATGCCAGCATCTGGTTTGAAGTATGTTTTCTCACATACATAAATAGTACATACACATGTAGTAAGGAGTTCATGTGTATTAGGTAAATATGTGTTTCCTAGGTTGTGTTTATTTTGTATTTGTGGGGTGCCGCTGATCAAAAAAGTGAGAAGAGGGGCGCCTGGGTGGCTCAGTGGGTTAAAGCCTCTGCCTTCGGCTCAGGTCGTGATCCCAGAGTCCTGGGATCGAGCCCCACATTGGGCTCTCTGCTCAGCGGGGAGCCTGCTTCCTCCTCTCTGCCTACTTGTGATCTCTGTCTGTCAAATAAATAAATAAAATCTTAAAAAAAAAAGTGAGAAGAGATTAAGTGAATCGTGGCTTAGCCGGAGCGGGTCACATTGTGACTGTCCACTCTCACCACGCGGGCTCATGCCTTAGTGCGAGACTCAGACACTCCTGCTCTGCCAGACTCTGGCTCATTCTTTTTTTTTTTTTAAGATTTTTTAATTTATTTGTCAGAGAGAGAGAGAGAAAGAGAGAGAGCGAGCGCGCGGAGGCAGAGGGAGAGAAGCAGGCTCCCCGCCGAGCAAGGAGCCCGATGTGGGACTCGATCCCAGGACGCTGGAATCATGACCTGCGGCTCATTCTTTTTTCTGCAGCAGGCATTTCCCTATGACTCACGCCCCTCTAGCACTTCCCCAGCGTTACTGCGTGGTTATGTGTGTGTGTGTGTGTGTGTGCGTGTGTGCATATTGGGGCTCCTTGGTCTCCTCCTTTCCTGGGACCTTGTGAAGCCCCTGGCATGCCTCTGCTTGGCCTCTTGCTGCCCTCCCTTTGTTGACCTCACCCACTTTTCCTTCTCTGTCCCCAGAGGTGGATATGGCAGATTCCAGCAGTCCCCATGCTGAAGATGCCCTGTTTCCAGAGTCTCCCTGGAAAAAGAAGCTCAGGAGTAAGGATGCAGAGGAGAAGACAAAGGAGGTGTTTCTGTGAGTGACTGCCCCCCGCCCCAGCAGAAAGGGAGCCCAGGGCTGGGCTGAGGTGGGCGGGATCCTCGGGTGGCTCCTGAAAGGGTAAGGAGAAGGGATGGAGGGAGTGGAGGGAGCCTCCAGGCTCAGGTGAGGAAAGAGGGTCTTGGGAGGAGTGGCTGGGCCCTTCAGGACCACCCATGGGAGTAGAATGTTCCATCTTTGCTTCTGACAGGTGTGGCCCTTGTGCTTCAAGCCCGGCTACCTGTCTCTTTAACTAGCTCTGTGGTTCACTTCCCTTTTCTAGAAAATGGGGATAATGATGGCACCTGTGTCAAAATTTTTGAGTAGATTAACACTTGGCATGTAGTAAGTACTTGGTGTCCGTTGGATGGTACCAGATTCTCAACTGGGAAGTGACTTACCTTAAATGTTAGGCATTTAAAATACGTAAATGAGCGAACGAAGCAATGAGTGAGTGTTGGGCATTTTCCTTGCCAATATTTGGGTCATGTAAGTATAAAAATGAGGTCTCAGATTTTCCCTGACTTTACCTCCCCCTGTCCACAAGATGATGTTGCTAGAAGATGCTCCCTTTTGGTTCGAGCTCTCCCCCTCTTGCTCCACAGTGGTCCATAGCTCATGAGGGGAGATACTGGGTTGGGGTTCCCTCCTCTTCCTCCAGCCCAGCCCTCTCTTCTCTTTGCAGGGTTCAAGACACCCCTCCTTTGCCTTCACCTCTGCCAAGGACCAAAAGCAGAAAGCATACGCGGGCACTCCAGAAGTTAAGGTGCCAAGGGCAGGGGCTTGCTGGGGTAGAGAAGGGCAGTTTGGCGGGTGCCGCCCCCTGCCTGACCCAGAGTCCTTTCTGCACCCCAGGGAGGTGAGCAAGCGCCTCCAAGATCTCCGTTCCTGCCTGAGTCCCAAGCAGCGCCAGGGCCAGGATCACCAGAACCAAGAGGACGAGGTGGTCCTGGTGGAGGGTCCCACCCTTCCGGAGAGCCCCCGACTCTTCCCACTGAAAATCCGGTGCCGGGCTGATGTGGTCAGACTGCCCGTCAGAATGGCAAGTGCCTGGAGGGCCTGTGGGAGAAGGTTCCCCTGAGCTGTAGGTGGAGTGAGCGAGGTGGGTGGGCACAGGGGGATGGTGTCCCTCCAGGCCCCCCCACCCCGTGCCTTGGGTTCGCTCTTCCCTTTATCCTGGTCTTTTCCTCATCCTTCCTTCTCCAGGAGACCGCCCACCCACCCTTCAGTGCTCCACGTAAACATCCCGAGAGGCTTGGCCTGGTAGCCCCCTCCCTCTTTCCTTCCCTCAGACCCTGTGCTTCCCATGAGCGCTTGCTTTGATGGCAGCCTTCCACACACAGGTGTCACTCATTCATTCGGAGCTCCCCCCACTCCCTGGCAAAAGGACCATGTTTGTAGGGATGAGCCCGATGCCGGAACAAGAGCCGTAACAGAAGCGACCATCGGTTGAGCCATAACCACACTTTGGAAGCAGCTAAACCAGACTGCGCAAACACGCAGCCCATGGCTTTAGCAAGCGCATCTTTGTTTGTCCGCCCAGTAGATGTAGAATGCCTTTATTTATTTGTTAAGAAAGATTTCATTTACTTGGGAGGGAGAGAGAGTGCATGTGCTGCTATATGAGCCAGGGGAGGAGCAGGAGGAGAAGCAGATCCTCCAGTGAGCAGGGAGCCCAATCGCAGAACTCCGGGATCATGATCTGAGCTGAAGGCAGACCCCCTCACTGACTGAGCCACCCAGGCGCCCATGTAGAATGCTTTTAAAACATAGGAGCTCATTGCCAACCCTTGAACCATGAGTGATTTCCTGGCTTCTCTTACCTAGGCAGACGTAACTGCACCCATCTGTGAGAGTTGGGGACCTGTTGAGAGTGGCCTGTCGCAGGGGCGCACGAGGTCCACTTTGCTGTGGTCCCCACCATTGTCCTTTTTCCTTCCCCAACTCCCATACGGACATGGCTTTATTCTGTATTTCTCCAGGGAAATCTATGGAGCTCACAGCTGAGGAGCTCAGCCAGTAGCAAAGGCCAGTGACATGTTGGAGGTAGTGGGTGGGGCAGGGCACATCAGAAGGTGGCCTCCTTTGCTTCTTGTCCCCTCCCCAGTCGGAGCCCCTACAGCGTGTGGTGGACCACATGGCCACCCGTCTCGGGGTGTCCCCAAGCAGGATCCTCTTGCTCTTTGGAGAGACAGAGCTGTCCCCTACTGCTACTCCCAGGACACTAAAGCTCGGAGTGGCTGACATCATCGGTGAGAGGAAGGTGGGGAGGTGGAGCCTGGAGGAGGCCTTCCCTGCAGGGAGGGGATGAAGTTGGCCGGGCTTCCAGGCCCCGCTCAGGCCTGGCTTCCTGATCCTCCTTCCCGCAGACTGCGTGGTGCTAGCAAGTTCGCCCGAAACCTCAGAGATGTCCCAACTGCTCCAGCTGCGGGTGCAGGGAAAGGAGAAACACCAGATGCTGGAAGTCTCACTGTCTCCGGTGAGTGGGAGGCATGGCCGTGCATGCCCCTCCCCCTGCCCTCTGTCCTCCTGTCCCTCCCACCAGTTAACCCAGGGGACTTCCCTCTGGTCCCGAGTGGTTCGGGTTCCCGCCCATCCTAGGGCCTGGCAAAAGCCCACTGTTCAATTTCCCTCCCGCATTGTGCCAGGAACCTTTGCTCTGGTCTCCTGCCTCCTCCTGTGTAAAATGGAAAGGCCCCTTGTGACCGTGAAACCCGTCAGAGTAACTGCCAGGCTTGTAAGCGACAGTCCCCATGCTAGAGAGAATTCACGGTCAGGGGCTTGGTGAGTTTCACAGCCAAGTTAGATGGAAACTGCTGTTGTTACCCTCCTTTAACTAAAAGGGACGCGTGTCTAGAGAAGGGGTGCAATTTGCAGTATTGGTTTCCTAGGCTTGCTGTCACAGAATGTCCCAGGCCAGGTGGCTTACACAAATGTATTCCCTTGAGGGCCTGGAGAGCTGGAGTCAGACACCGAGGTGTCAGCAGGCCCACACTCCCCCAGAGACCCCGGGCAGAATCCTTCCTGGTTTCTGGGGGTGGCCTGCCGCTGAATCACCCTGGTCTCTGCCTCTGTGGTCACGTAGTGTGGTCCCTCTGTGTCTCTGCGTGTGCATCTTCTTGCAAGGACATCAGTCACTGGAGCCCACCCTACTGAGTGTGTGCCCTCCTCTTAACCCGATTACATCTGCAAAGACCCTGTTTCCAAATAAGGTCCCACTCGCACTCACCGGGGCTCGGGACCACAGAGGATCCATAACACTTGCCCAGGGTCAGGCATCAGTTGAGTGGGAGAGCCTGGCCTCCAGCTCAGGTCGTCCTCACTCCGCTTTGGGGTCTGGGCTGTCTGCATCACGGTGACAGATGCCCGCACTGGGATGTGAGGAACTGGGGGGCTTGCAGAACCCGCCTGACCCAGAGCCCACATCCTGAGCCGTGGGCTCCATGGCCCAGTCCCCTAGAGAGGAGCCCAGCTGTGCTGGCTTCTTTGTCCACTTGCCTTCCCCTTGTGGTCTCCCTGTCCCGAGTCCTCTGTCTATCTCTACAATCTCAGCCCCTCCGTTCAAATTCTTTTTTTTAAATAAGATTTTATTGTATTAAAAAAAATTTTTTTTTTAAGATTTTGTTTATTTATTTTGACAGAGAGAGATCACAAGTAGGCAGAGAGGCAGGCAGAGAGAGAGGAGGAAGCAGGCTCCCTGCTGAGCAGAGAGCCCGATGTGGGGCTCGATCCCGGGACCCTGAGATCATGACCTGAGCCGAAGGCAGAGGCTTTAACCCACTGAGCCACTCAGGCACCCCTTAAGCTTTGTTTTTAAGTAATCTTTACTCAGTGTGGGGCTCAAACTCACAACCCCAAGATCAAGAGTTGCATGCTTTCCCAACCGAGCCTGCCAGGTGCCGCCCCCTCTTTTCAAATTCTTTTTTTTTTTTTTTTAAAGATTTTATTTATTTATTTGACAGAGAGATCACAAGTAGGTAGAGAGGCAGTCAGAGAGAGAGGAGGAAGCAGGCACCCTGCCGAGCAGAGAGCCCGATGCGGGGCTCGATCTGAGGACACTGGAATCATGACCTGAGCCCAAAGCAGAGGCTTTAACCCACTGAGGCACCCAGGCACTCCACTCTTTTCAAATTCTTAACCTTCATTTTTTTCCTCTCTGTCCAGGACTCTCCTCTCAAGAATCTCATGTCCCGGTATGAGGAGGCCATGGGACTCTCAGGCCACAAGCTCTCCTTCTTCTTTGATGGGACAAAGCTTTCAGGCAAGGAGCTGCCTGCTGATCTGGGCATGGAATCTGGGGACCTCATTGAGGTCTGGGGCTGAAAATCCCCCTCCCTGTTTGGAGGCCCAGCCTGGACTTGGGGAGAACATCTGCCCCTTTTGGCCCTATATGGGTTTATCCTTAAGCTGATGCAAAATTGAGCAGTGACCTTTGACACCCCCCTCCATTGACCCTGGTTTCAAGCCTATAGTTCCCTGGTTAGTTGTGTGGTGGTTGTTGCCACCCTGGGGGGACTGTGACTCCATCCGCATGGTATCCTGCATTGGCAGCCCCCCTGGGACCCAGAGAATGTATTCCTCATCCCCAGCCTTTCCTTCCTCAAAATGTGTGTTGTATGAAACCGCTCCAATTTAGAGCAAATGGAAATACATGGTGGGGGGGCGGATTCCAGGCCTGGGATTTGTGCCCTGCCTGAGACCCGCAGTGGCCCTCGGCAGGTAGCGGATGAAGCTGGCTCGAGGCACACGCGTGCTCAGTTGAGGGACTGAGCCAGCTCACACACACACTTACGCAAGCAGGGCAGATGGCGGGTCACCCTTCTCTAGGACAGAGTGGATTCTCAGCCTCGCATGTCTTCCTCACCCCAGCACCCTTGAGAGCCAGCCTTCCTGATGCACACACGTTGTTAAAGGCATACTCGAGCCCATCCGAGCTTTTCTGTTTGGCTCTCGGGGTGATCGTCCACGAAAGCCTTCTCCAGTCTTAGGGCTCTCTCTTCCCTGTTTTCTTCCTGTCACGCCGAGCGCCCGTTTCACTTTGAACACGAATGTATCCTTGTCAGATGTGCTGTCGCATGGGGGGTGTACTTCTGCGACATGCGGTCTTACTCTGCTGCAGACCTTGGGCTGTTTCTTCTCTCACTCAACACGTGTCACTCCTTCTCCGTTCGCTTCGGTGCCGGGACTGCTCCGCGGCATTCCCCACGTTCTCCGAGGGGCAGACAGCTAGGTGCCTCCAGCTCCCGGGCTCATAAACAAGGCCACGGTGACATCTTCCGTGGGTCCCCTTCCACGCTTGCATGGAACGTTCTCCAGCATAGCCACCGGGAATGGGAGGACAAGTCAGACTGGTTCATTTCCCATGGTTCTACCAGATTTTTCTTTCGATTGGTCATTGAGCCTCCCCCTCAGGGGGGGTCCCCACCAGCACTTGTTGCTGCCCTGCTTTCTCATTTTTGCCAGTCTGTTGGGTGGAAGGTAGTGGCGTGTTTCAGTGTCCATTCATCTGATCGCCAGTTATTGGGGGGGGATTTCTTCCCCTTTGGGGATCGCTTTCTTCTCAGGACGGCACTCGTGTCTGGTTATGTAGGAGGTGCCCTTCACCAGACAGAAACACTCAGTTTTAATGTAGGTGTGTGAACTGTTTTGTGCTCTCATTTGTTGCTTTTTGTTTTCTTATTTAAAAGTAGTTTAGGTGGTTTATGTTTCCTGCTGTTGGCTTGTCACCCTTAGGCCGCGAGCTAGGGCTGAAGTCCCGCCAGTACAGCCCACTGTGCACTTTGGCTGGCATTGTCTCCTGCATGATGAGACATTGGTTCTCCTTGGTTGATTCTGGGCTGCACTCGTTGCTGAATATTGAGTGGTACTTTTAAACCGTTTGGTTTCACCTTCGCATGTGAGATCCAAGTTTTGTTTTCACCCCGAAACGAGCCAGTCTTCTCAAGTGCTGTCTACTAATAAAGCCATCAATTGTCCACTGATACGTGGTATAATTCTGGCAAAAGTATGTCACTTTCTAAAACCTTCTTTTGTTGGAATATGACATTCCTTTGACCTTATAATATGAGAAAAACAGAAAAACAGCCTGTATAACATTTAAATAATCCACAATATGGTATAACTCTCGTGGTTTTTTTTTTTTTTTTCAGGATCTTTTATATCCATTAATGTTTGGACACATTAAAAATGTGTATTCAGTCTCAGCCAATAAACGGGAGTATACTCACCTTGTGTCTACTTGAGGATTTCTGTCTTTGTGGCCCTCGTGGGAGCCCTGCTATGGCCCCACAGACTGAGACTATTAGTTGTCCCCTTGCCTCCATTCTTCCTCCTTCCAGAGTAACGGGACCCCCAATGAGGACGGCTCCTGGCAGCCTCTGTCATGGCTGGGTGCCAAATTAGCCTCATGGGTGGAAGTGGGGGAGGGATGCACCTGGCAGGGTGTTTCCAAAAGTGGCCAAGCGTGAGCCCCTCTCCTTTGGTTTCTTCCTGCTGCTGACACGAGATGATCTTGGGAAAGGAAGCCATATGGGACAGGACAAGGAGAGTAGCTCAGGTCCCACCAGCGCTGCACTCCTGACCTCCAGGCTTTCACGGGAAGGGGAACTTCCATCCTGTTTAAAATCAGTGGTTTTGAGGATTTCTGACCCTGGTAACCCAACCCAGTTCTAGCCCCAGGCTGTGTCTATTGCAACCCATATTGTAGTGACCCCCAATTTGCTCAGGTTTCTATCCAGGAGTGGACTCGCCGGTCACTGAACGTGCTTGCCCCTGTCTGCTCTCTCTTCAGTACCTGCCAGATTGCTGACCAAAGTGACTGGACCTCCAGTGCTAGAAGATTCCGGTTTCTTCTTTCCCAGCACTTAAGCTCAGGAGGAGATGAGAAATACAACTCATTTTATTTATTTTTTAAATATTATTATTTTTAAATTAAAAAAAAAGATTCTATTTATTTATTTGTCAGAGGGAGAGAGAGAGAGCACAAGCGGGCAGAGGCAGAGAGAGAAGCAGGCTCCCCGCTGAGCAAGGAGCCCTATGTGGGACTTGATCCTGGGACCTTGGGATCATGACCTGAGCTGAAGGCAGCTGCTTAACTGAATGAGCCACCCAAGCGTCCCTATTTTTTATTTTTAAATTATTTTATTTATTTATTTGGCAGAGCAAGAGAGCACAAGCAGGGGGAGGGGGAGAGGGAGAAGCAGACTCCCCGCTGAGCAGGGAGCCCAATCCAGAACTTGATACCAGGACCCTGGGATTATGACTTGAGCCGAAGGCAGGTGCTTAACTGACTGAGCCACCCAGGCACCCCTGGAGACCACTCATTTTATTTTTATTTATTTATTTATTTATTTATTTATTTATTTATTTATTTATTTAACAGAGATGGCAGGGAGGCAGGCAGAGAGAGAGAGGGGGAAGCAGGTTCCCTGCTGAGCAGAGAGCCTGATGTGGGGCTCTATCCCAGAACCCTGAGATCATGACTTGAACTTAAGGCAGAGGCTTAACTCACTGAGCCACCCAGGCACCCTGAGACCACTCATTTTAAAAGAATTTGTGTGTCTTCTATGATGAGAAAGATTATTCATCCTTTTGATCAAAGGATCACTTGGCAGGTGGCCTTTTTATTTTGTTTTTTATTTTTATTTATTTTTTAAGATTTTATTATTTGAGAGAGAGTGCACAAGCCGGGGTCAGGGTTGCGGGCAGAGGGAGAGGGAGAAGCAGGCTTCTCATTGAGCAGGGAGACCGACCCAGAGATTATGACCTGAGCCAAAGGTAGACACTTAACCAATTGGGCCACTCGGGCGCCCTTACAAAGATTTTATTTTTAAGTCATCTCTACACGCAATGTGGGGCTTGAATTCACAGCCCAAGATCAAGAGTTGCATGCCCCACAGACTGAGCCAGCCAGGTGCCTCATTGGGTGGTCTTTTTAAACTCTCCTGAAAACAAAACAAAACAGAGCAAACAAACAAAAACTCTCCTAATTAGAAACAAACTTTCAAAGCTAGAGTGGGTGCTTATTCGGTGCCGCATACCAACCTCGGTACTTTGGAAGGCAGCTATGCTCACCACTATACCCCCAGCGCTGCACCCAACCTCGGTACTTTTCATGATCTCATTCATCCTTCAAGCGCCTACAAGGTAGGTGGTGGTGGTATTCCCATTCCCCAGCAGAGAAAAGGAAGTTTAGAGCAGTGAACCTGCCCCAGACTTCATTGGCACGGAATGCAGAGCCAGATGGAAGACCGGGTGCGCCTGATCTCTGATGAGAGCAGCGCTTCTCATACTTGAACTCTTGAGCCCGGGAGCTTGTGAAATGCACACGTGTGGTCAGCATTAAGCCATGGGGCCCGAGATGCTGCATTTCCAACGAGCTCCCAGGTGTTGCGATCAGGTCTCTGACCACCCTTGGAGGAGCAAGGTACAGTTTTTTTTCCTGATAGCTTCACAGCTTCCCCTCTCCTGACCCTTGTCATTCCTTCTGTGAGGTCCCCCTGTGGCACTGGTCATGTCCTCTTGTGTGTGTCCCAGCTCAGCCTGGGACCAGGGGCTGGCTTAGCACACTCTCCCACCCATTGGTCTCTGTCTCCCCTGCTAGACTGTAAGCTCCTTGGAAACAAATACTGTGATCTTGTTCTCCAGAATCCCCAGCTGGGTGTCGGATGCCTCTTAACCCCCATATCTGCTCCATCGCCCACCCAACTCAGCTGCCCCAGATGGTTCTAAAAGGGGTTCACTTCCCTCTCTCCATCCCACGCTGGAGCAAGCCGCTGCCCACAGCCTGGTCCAGTGCCTGACAGGTCAGGTCGCTCTGCTGACTCTTGGGCCCCCCATCCAGGTACAGTGCAGCCAAAGGGATCTTCTCAAATGCAAGTCTGAGTTTATTTTTATTTATTTATTTTAAATTTTTATTTACTTATTTGACAGAGAGATCACAAGTAGGCAGAGAGGCAGGCAGAGAGAGAGGAGGAAGCAGACTCCCCGCGGAGCAGAGAGCCCGATGCGGGGCTCGATCCCAGGACCCTGAGATCACGACCCAAGCTGAAGGCAGAGGCTTTAACCCACTGAGCCACCCAGGCGCCCCTATTTTTATTTTTTTAAGATTTATTTATTTGAGAGAGAGAGTGTGTGTGCATGAGCGGGGGGGAGGAGCAGAGGGAGAAGAAGACCCCCTGCTGGCCAGGGAGGCTGCTGTGGGGCTTATCCCAGGACCCTGAGATCATGACTCGAGCAGAAGGCAGACCCTTAATGACTGAGCCACCCAGGTGCCGCCCCTATTTCTTTTTTATCTTTTTATTTTTTTTAAGATTTTATTTTTATTTGTGAGAGAAGAAACACAAGTGGGGGAGAGAGAGAAGCAGGCTTCCCCCTGAGCAGGAAGCCCGATGCCGGGCTCGATTCCAGGACCCCGGCAAGACCTGAGCCGAAGGCGGATGCTTAACGACTGAGCCACTCAAGCGCCTGACTTTGCAAATATTTTCTCTCAGACTGTAGCTTGTGTTTTCTTTTTCACAGGTGCAATTTTACATGTGTATGGATATCTGTCTCCTCCAGATAAGCCTCCTGAGGGTAGGGACTAAATCTGCTTTGCCTGACACCTGGGATAATGCCAGTCACATAGTAGATGCTCAGCAATCTTTTTTTGAGGAAATTCAGGGACTAGACTGTGATCTGAAGTTCCTCTCGGCCTCCTTCCCTTAGACCCTCAGGGGAGTCCAGGCTCAAGTTTATGAAACATGAAATATCTTCTGGAGCGATGCCAATGAAGGGTATTCATGACTTAAATGGCTTCTGATAAGACCTCTTGGGGACCCCATGCTCTCCCCATGCGACTCAATAATTTCAATAGAAGGGTTTAGAAATCTGCTTGGAAGAGGGGTCTTTTGGGCACCTGGGTGGCTCAGTCAAACGTCTGCCTTCAGCTCAGGTCATGATCCCAGGGTTCTGGGATCCAGCCCCTCATGGGACTCCCCACTGGTGGGAAAGCTGCTTCTCCTTCTCCCACTTACCCCCCCCCACCTCACATGCTCACTCTCTCTCAAATAAATAAATAAAATCTTTCCCTCTCCCACTCTCCCTGCTTGTGTTTCTTCTCTCGCTATCTCTCTCTGTCAAATAAGTAAATAAAAAGTATTAAAAAATAAGAGGTTTTTGTTGTTGTTTTTTAATAGATTTTATTTTTATTTATTGGGATGCCTGGGTGGCTCAGTCGGTTAAGACTCTGCCTTCAGCTCAGGTCATGATCCCAGGGTTCTAGAATCATGTCCTACATGGGACCCCCTGGTGGTGGGGAACCTGCTTCTCCTGCTATCCCCCCCCCCCCGCCCTGCTCCTGCTGGGTAGCTCTCTTTCAAATAAATAAAAATTTTTAAGTGAACTTTTTTTTAATTTTTTAAGACTATTTATTTATTTGACAGAAAGAGAGAGATCACAAGTAGGCAGAGAGGCTGGCAGAGTGAGAGAGGGGGAAGCAGGCTCTCTGCTAAGCAGAGAGCCCCATGCGGGGCTTGATTCCAGCACTCGGAGATCATGACCTGAGCGGAAGGCAGAAGTTTAACCCACTGAGCCACCCAGGTGCCCCTCAAATAAATATTTTTTAAAAGTCTTTTTAAAAAATCTTTTTAAAAAAGGATTTTGCTTATTTACTTGAGGAGGGGGAGAGAGCACAGGCAGGGGGAGCAGAAGAGGGAGAGGGAGAAGCAGGCTTCTCCGCTGAGCAGGGAGCCCCATGGCAGGACCCTGGGATCATGACCAGAGCCAAAGGCAGAAACTTAAACTTAAGTGAACCATCCAGGTGCCCCGGAAGTGTGTATGTGTATGTGTGTGTGTGTGTGTATAATTTTTTAAAAAGATTTTATTTATTTATTTGACAGACAGAGATCACAAGTAGGCAGAGAGGCAGGCAGAGAGAGAGAGGAGGAAGCAGGCTCCCTGCTGAGCAGAGAGCCCGATGCCGGGCTCGATCCCAGGATTCTGGGATCATGACCTGACCCGAAGGCAGAGGCTTTAACCCACTGAGCCACCCAGGCGCCCTGCCCCGGAAGTATATTAATTTCACCTGGAGTGTACGGTTATTACTGTAGCTTGGAGATTGGAGCTGGGGGTACTAAAGAACCACTCCAAGCTATTCTTCGGTACCAGGGCTCTGGTCTGGGGTCTTTGAGTCCAGACCCGCAGCTAGGAGAATCCCAGATGAGACCACCAGAGGGCGCCAGGGCTTCAGTCTCGGTTGGAGGTGGGGTAAATCGAAGGGTCCGGGACCCTCCCTTCAGTGTCCACCGGGAAGCTCAGGAGTTGACAGGCAGTTAGCTTGGGGGATCGGAAACACAGGGACGGGCCCGTTCCTGAGGCAGCTGTTCAGCTTTCATCCATTCAACGCATCCTGAGCGTGTTTGAAGCCCAAACTGGACACGGAGGAAGGGTCACTGCCGAGAGCGAGAACAGATCGTTGGAGTTTCTGGAGATAAACTACTTCCAGAACCTTTTCCGATACCATTATCTCGTTTGATCTCTTTGATAAGAAGCGTGCCCCGGGGGAGCTGCAGATAAGCGAGCGGAGATTCCGAACCCGGCGACTTCACCGGTTCTGCGCGACTCCCTGCGTGAACGCAGGCGTAGCAGTCACGGCTGAGACCCACCCCGGTTGCCCAGGCGACCGGCCGGTAGTCACGTGACGGGGGTGCGGGCGGCAGCGGCGCCTCCGTAGGCAGGTGGCGGTCACGTGCCCAGGGCTTGCTCCGGGTGCTGTCAGTCTCCGCGGCTGCAGAGTCACATGACCGGCTCCAGGGCAACATGGCGGCGGCAGTGGTGCAGCGCCGGGGCTGAGCGACAGTGACTGCAGTGGGTTCCTACCGGGAGTGAGGGGAGGCGTCCGCCTGGGCAAGGGTTGGGGGTCAGCCCTCCCACCCCGCTCTGTCCCCGGCGTCACTCGCCGCGCGCTGTGTCTGCCGGGACGGGGAGGCATGACGGGCAGGGCCCGGGTTCCATCCCAGCCGTGCTCCGTGCTTCCCGGCAAGCGCCTGCGGGTGTCTGGACGCACCTTCCTCGCCGGGCTCCTCTCCATCCCCCTTTCTCCAGCCTCCTCCCCTCGCAGGTGGGATCGTCGGTAGGACCGGAGCGCGGGCGGGCGAGGCCCCCGGGGACCATGTCCGGGTCCGACACCGCGCCCTTCCTCAGCCAGGCGGATGACACGGACGATGGGCCGGCGCCCGGCACCCCGGGGTTACCGGGGTCCCTGGGGAACTCCAAGTCCGAGGATCCCGACGTCCCGGACCGGGAGGGGCTGCAGCGCATCACCGGCTTGTCTCCGGGTCGTTCGGCTCTCATAGTGGCGGTGCTGTGCTACATCAACCTTCTCAACTACATGGACCGCTTCACGGTGGCTGGTACTGACTTCTGGGAGGACGTCAGACTAGGGGAAGGGAGTGGGGAGGTCCCGGAGGTACCGCTGCCTCGCCGAGCCCATCCCGAGTCTTCTTCCCAGGCGTCCTTCCAGACATTGAGCAGTTCTTCGACATCGGAGACAGCAGCTCTGGTCTCATCCAGACAGGTGAGTGGAGGTCCCTTTCGGGCACAGTAGCTTTTCTTCGTTTTCTCCCCAAAATGGGGTTATGAGCCGGCATGCCTGTGGCCTCATTAATAGAGGTAGAGCGGTCAGACTTATTGGAGGGGGAAAGATGGCCCTTCTTCTGCTCTGGGCTGTCCTCAGTTTAGTTAGGATACCACATTTTATTTTAATTTTTATTTTTTTAAAAGATTTATTTATTTGGGAGAGAGGTAGTGAGAGAGCATGAGCGAGGAGAAGGTCAGAGGGAGAAGCAGACTCCCCGTGGAGCTGGGAGCCTGATGCGGGACTCGATCCCGGGTCTCCGGGATCATGACCTGAGCCGAAGGCAGTCGTCCAACCAACTGAGCCACCCAGGCGTCCCAGGATACCACATTTTAAATGGCAGTCAGTTGAGTGTAATGGTCAAGACAGACCTGGGTTTAAATCTCAGCTTTCCACTTACTCAGTGTGATGTCAGGCAAGGTCCTCAATCTCTCTAAGCCTCACTTTTCTTGTGGGTGAAATGGAACTAGTCGTAACCCAGAGCACCTCATAGGGCTGATGTGAGGATTATATGCAAGTTAATGCTTAAAAAATGTGTGGTACGGTGTCCACAGCCTGGTAGGCCCCCAATAAGTAATGGCAGAAGGGGGTGTCTGGAGTGGGGAGAGTTGAGTTTTACTTGTTCAGAACCTTGGGATTTATAGAAGAGGCAAAACCAAGACCAAATCCTCTTTTCCTTCCTTTTTTCGTTCATTTGTTTCTTGGACATTTCTGAGCACTTGCCCTGTGCCGGGCCATGGAAGTAGAAGTGATAACATGCACATAACTTGGCCAGGACCTTTTAGGCCCATTTAATCCTCCCATAAGCCAAAGAGTCAGTGTCTTATTACTTTACAGAAAATGTAGGTAGTACTGTCTACATTTTTATAGAGAAACTGAGGCTTAGAGAAGAGTTCAGGCTTGCCTGGAGCCACACAAGTGAGAGGAGAGGAGTTTGAAAGAAGATCTTGAAGGGTTCTTTGCTCTGCCCCAGGCCAGAAAAAGCACCAAGAGGTATTCAAGGCAAAGTCTAGAGGAATGAGAATGACCTACAGGTCAAGGACTGCAAAGCTTTCAGAAGGTGTTGAGTTAGAGGAGAAACAAGTCTTTGTCAGCGCCATTCACTTTTTTCATTCAACACATGTTTACCAACCACCTGTTTGTATGTGGGGGAAATACATCCACGGCCAATACCGGGAAGGCCCTTGTCTTCACAGAGCTGGCATTCTACTGGGAATGACGGCACCAACCCTTAACCTAAACTAAGAATGAGATAATTTTCGGTAGGAATATTTTGTAAAAGAGAACCGAGCAATTGTGATAAAGAGAGATTGAACACCTGGGGGCTGGGATGGTATCCGAGCTGAAGGTTCTGTGATGCTCAGGTGAGAGGAGAAATGTCCCCAGTGGGGACGACAGTGGGCTTCAGAAGTCCTAGGATGATGTTGGGCTTGGCAGTGGGGCCTTTGGGATGCAGAGAAGGGAGAGTGGAGGAGCACAAGGTCAGAGAGGTGGGGGGAGGGGCTAGATAAGGTAGTGCCTGGTGGGCGAGCCAGGGTACAGAGTCTGGATTTTGCTCTTGGCTGGATGGGAGGAAGTGCTGGGTCAGCCGGGCCATTCATTCCACAATGGAAGGTTTGAAAGATGTTAAAGATGGGGCTGGACTTCTCTGGCCAGAGCTCTGGTAGTTTCGGGGTTGGGAGTTAATCCTGGCCCCCTTGGCCTCCCTGAGCTGGGGTCAGGGTGGGTGAGGGGTCCTGGGGCCGGGCTGTGACTCTCTGCTTCCCCTCAGTGTTCATCTCCAGTTACATGGTGTTGGCACCTGTGTTTGGCTACCTGGGTGACAGGTACAATCGGAAGTATCTGATGTGCGGGGGCATTGCCTTCTGGTCCCTGGTGACACTGGGGTCGTCCTTCATCCCCAGAGAGGTGAGGCCCCAAGCTGGCTCCTGCTTCCGGCTCCCCCCACCACTACCCATCAGTCTTGGCTGCTGCTCTTGGGAGTCATTGCAGACTGGGCCTGGGAAACTTCTGCTCTTCCCTGGGTCCATGCCATAGTGTATCCCCTGCTTGCCTGAGTTAATCTGCCCACCCCATCCTCTCCTTTGTTCTTCTAGAACATTCTTCTGTCCATCACCCCCTTCCCCCCCGACCATTATTGACTCCTTCCATACCACACCTTGGCACTCCAGTTCTGCAGCACGGAAAAGACCTCACCTGGACTGTCTGTTCTCCCTCTTCTCCTTCCTCATCAGACTTCCCACAAGGCCCCCTTGACCGAGCTGCAGTCTGGGTGAAGGAGCAGTCAGGGAGAGGCTCTCACTTTGCTGGCACTTCCTCTCCTCCCACTCATCTCAGAACCCTGCCTGCCAGCCTGCCCCCACCACTCCATTGCCAAAGTCAACAGTGACCTTTTGGTTGCTAAATGTGGCTCCTACTTCCTAATCCCGCTCTTGCTAGATCTCCCGGGAGCCTCTGGCACCACTGACCCACTTCTTCCTTCCGGAAACTCTCTTCTGACTTCAGTGATGCCAGTCTTCCCGGTTTTCCTTCTGCCTCCCTGGCTGTTGCTTCTTTGCTCCTTTGAAAGCCCCTTTGTCTGTTCTCACTTTCTGCCCCAGAAGTCTGTCCTTAGCCCCAGGTTAAGGACACTATGTACCAGGCACTATGTACTCTCCTTGGCCGGATCCTACCCTGTCCTTAGCCTCAGGTGTCTTTGGTGGACAAATAAACCTCTGCCTGAGACCCTTACTCACCATGGGGGTGTCTTGGGTGGTAGAAGTCAAGATTTATCTTGCCCCCGCCGGGTGCAACGTACTAAATAGAACTGATATTGTCCAATCCTGGTGATAGTTATGTGAGCAAGCTATTATTTTCCCCCTTTTACAGATGAGGAGTCTGAGGCTCAGAGAGGTTAAGTTGCTTTCCCAAAGTCACAGCTAGGAAGTAGTGGAGCCAGGATTCAAGCTCAGGTCTGTCAAGTTCAGGCCTCTCCCGCCATCCGTGCCTCGCCTCTCCAGAGCTGGCTGGGGAGGGAGGCTGGGAGGCTAGCTGCAGGGTGGGGTGCCACCTCCCCCATGTTTCATTTCCCAGCGATTCTGGCTGCTCCTCCTGACCCGGGGCCTGGTGGGGGTTGGGGAAGCCAGTTACTCCACCATTGCGCCCACCCTCATCGCCGACCTCTTCGTGGCAGACCAGCGGAGTCGGATGCTCAGCGTGTTCTACTTTGCCATCCCGGTGGGCAGGTGAGTGGGGCTCAGGGCTGGTGGGGGTCCGGTGGGGGGATGGGCGCGGGAGGCTGAAGGACCTGATGTGGGTCTGGACTGACTGGCTGTCCCCTCTCGTCTCCCGTCCCCTTTCCCCAGTGGTCTGGGTTACATTGCAGGCTCCAAAGTGAAGGATGTGGCCGGGGACTGGCACTGGGCTCTGAGGGTGAGTGTGGACACAGCCTGGGGGAAGGTCAGGAATGTTTTCATGGATTCTCCCTTTCCTACCTTCAGACACCATCCTCCCCCCCCCCCATCTTTAAGGCAGTGGTTACTCTGCCAAGCCTGTGTAGGGAGCCTGCTGCCCTCACCACGAAGCCATCTGCTAAACAGAACTCTTGGTTGCCGGCGACAGGTGCCCCGTGTAAGACAAAAACCAGTGGCTTTTGTAATGGAGAGTCCCAGGGTGACCTTCTGGTGACACCGGATCCAGGACTCCCCCTTCGTCCCAGGAATTCAGCCATCCTTTTTCTCCACTTTACTTTCCTCTGTGTCAGTGTCATTCTCAAGCCAGTGAAAGCTCCACGCGTTTATCTTCCCGTTTAGAAACCTTGGCACCCTGGATCCTTGAGCAATAGTCCTGGATGGTGTCTGATTAGATGAATGTGGGTCACGTGCCTGCCATTGAATCAATCACGGAGGCCAGGGAGGTTAACATGACTCTTGTCGGCCGAGTCTGGGTTACGAGCCCTGCCGTGTTTGAACCACATGGATTAAGAGAAGTGGGGGGAGTAGTTTCCCAAAAGGAAATTAGTGTGCCATTACCAAAGAGGGAGCAATTAGGCTTGTGGAAACAGGGGCCCTTGGTGGCATTTGCCTCTCCCTCAGAATGCAGGCTCAGAGCCTGCGCGTGAGCAGGCAGCTGCTGGGGGTTTGAGGCCTTGGGGCCCGAATTGTCTCTATACACCCTCACTTCCTCCTGGCCCCAGGGGTTCAATGTGTCCCTGTCTGTGCCTGTCCTGAAGCCTACTCTTTCCCCAGGTCACTCCAGGTCTAGGGGTTGTGGCTGTGCTGCTGCTATTCCTGGTAGTACGGGAGCCGCCAAGGGGAGCTGTGGAACGGCACTCGGACTCCCCGCCCCTCAGCCCCACCTCCTGGTGGGCAGATCTGAGGGCTCTGGCAAGAAAGTGAGTTTAGTTGCATTCTAGCCGAACATTTGAGTTCCCCAGGGCAGGAGGACTGCTGTCCAGTTTGAGATTGACATGAGTGTGGTCTCTGTTTTCTGCCTGGCTGGCCGGCCCTCAGGGCCAGGCATTCGGTCACCACTGCCCCCTTGTGGCAGCTGCTTGAATTACAGGCCCAGATCTGGCAAGCCAAGATGGCTTCCCTACCCAGCGACCTGACCTTACTAAAATAAGCCAGGGAGGGAGAGAGCCCTGACACCTCAGTGGAGCCTGACTTCCTTCCTCCCAAATGTCTGCAGTCCTAGTTTCATCCTCTCTTCCCTTGGCTTCACTGCTGTGGCCTTTGTCACGGGCTCCCTGGCTCTTTGGGCTCCTGCGTTCTTGCTGCGTTCCCGTGTGGTCTTGGGGGAGACCCCGCCCTGCCTTCCCGGAGACTCCTGCTCTTCCTCTGACAGGTACCAGATGGGGGTGACGCTAGGTGGCCTGCAGGTAGCTGGGGATGGAGTGGAGAGAGTCACTGGTTCAGACTCAGGCTACTTCTTCTCCCAGTGTCAGTTTCCTGGGCTGGGAAATAGGCGATGGGCTGATATCATCCTCTCGGAGCTCTGTGACCCATGGGGTCCTGGATGGACCTGAGTCGTGTGGGCGGCTGGGAGGGACCATCTTCTCCAGGCCGTGGGGGTGAGGCAAGGATGACTGGCCCCCATGCCCCTCCCCCTGCCCCCAGCCTCATCTTTGGGCTCATCACCTGCCTGACCGGGGTCCTGGGTGTGGGCCTGGGTGTGGAGACCAGCCGCCGCCTCCGCCGTTCCAACCCCCGGGCTGACCCACTGGTCTGCGCTGCTGGCCTCTTGGGCTCTGCGCCCTTCCTCTTCCTGTCCCTTGCCTGTGCCCGTGGTAGCATCGTGGCCACCTATGTGAGTAGCCAGCAGCCATCAAGGGGGGTGTTCTGGGTCTGGGGTGCACTGGGGTGGGACTGGGGTGCACGGGGGGGCGGGATGGGGGGTCAACCAGTATAGTGGTTTGGAGACAGCTTGAACCAGAGTGCTTGGTTTTGAATCTCAGCTCTGGCTCTTCCCAGCTGTGTGACATTGGGCAAGCGAGTTCACCTCTCTATGCTCGGTTTCATCATTTTTTAATAGGAGTAATAGCTTTGTCTCATAGGGCTGTTCTGAGGATTAGATTAAATGAGTATACGGTACACAGTATACCCTCCGGATGTTGGCGCTTCTTGTGATGAGACAACTCCCCTTCCCCCCCCGCCCCCGGTCTCCCCCTCCAACCCCCCAGATTTTCATCTTTATTGGAGAGACACTGCTGTCCATGAACTGGGCCATTGTCGCTGACATTCTGTTGGTGAGTAGGTGGGCCACTGCAGGGTTAGCCCAGAGGCTGACGGGAGCAAGGAGCGGGGGGCAGGAGGCCTCGCCTGCCTTCATTATAGCTTTTACCCGTTTTTCAAAACTCAAACCCAGACCAACTTCAGAGTCAGCCCCAGATGGGCCTGTAGTCTGAGCCTATCGCCCACTCATACCCCTGAGCTGGGGTTCCTTCTGGGCTCAGCCTGGGCGGAGGCTTGGCCGTGTCCTTGCCCTCTGCCCCTCCTCCCCCAGTACGTGGTGATTCCCACACGACGTTCCACTGCCGAGGCCTTCCAGATTGTGCTGTCCCACCTGCTGGGTGATGCCGGGAGCCCCTACCTCATTGGCCTGGTGAGCACTGCCTCTCGGCTGCGCCTGGGGTGGGGTTCGGGGGAACCTGTGTTTCTGGCACTGGCTGTTGGCCTAAGTTGGGGCTGACTTCAAAGGGCTGAGCCCAGTGAAGTGTCTGTGCTCTGTGCCAGACCACCCTCATCTTGGACCATCAGCCAGGCAGGTGGCATTTCATCTTTGCACGTCCCCGTTCCACAGTGAGGCCACGGGGCTTTCCCTGGTCCTCCAGACTACCCTTCTCTGCCGGCCCCGACTACTTTGTTCTTCTGGAGTTCGGGGCTCCTTCTCCAGGACCAACACTCCTGGCTTTCCTTTTCTCATCTCCCGGCAGATCTCCGACCGCCTCCGCCGGAGCTGGCCGCCCTCCTTCTTGTCTGAGTTCCGGGCCCTGCAGTTCTCACTCATGCTCTGCGCCTTCGTTGGGGCTCTGGGCGGGGCCGCCTTCCTGGGCACGGCCATCTTCATCGAGGGGGACCGCCGGAGGGCCCAGCTGCACGTGCAGGGTTAGTGGGGGCTTCCCTTTGTCCACCCGTGGCTCCTCGTCCAGCTTCACGATGCTACCTGCTCATCCGTCTGTCCCGGCCCGTGTCCCCGGCTTCTCTCAGCCCACAGCCCTTCCCTTTGTTCGGCTTTGCGTCTCCCTGTCCACCACGCTGACGTCCCACTGTGCCCACAGCTCTGCTGCCCCGTCTACTTTCCACTGCCTCTGGGTCCCCCTCCCTGGCTTTGTGTCTTTCTGTCAATCCAGCCCTGGCTCTGACCACCACCCTCCCCCGGCAGGTCTGCTGCGTGAGACAGGGCCCACAGACGACCGCATCGTGGTACCCCAGCGAGGCCGCTCCACCCGGGTCCCCGTGTCCAGCGTGCTCATCTGAGAGGCCGTGGCTCGCTGCCTACGTACTTACCACAGCTGGCCCGGGCCCACCCCGGAAGGAGCCCAGGCCCAAACCTTCGGTCCGGCCCAGCTTCTAAGAGTGGCCTTGGGCCACGTTCCAGCTCCCACACACTACACCGGCAACAGCCAAGGGCAAGGGGCGGTGGGTCCGGGATGGGGAGGTTCCCCTCCCCAGGAGCGGCCCCAGGGTCTTGGTGCTATTTGTAACTGAATAAAATTTGTATCCAGACCCCGAGTGCCTGCCTGAGTCTCTCTGGTTGTTACTGACTTCTGACTGCTAGACGGCAGGGGATGCCCCCTCCCTAGCTCCAAGACTCCGGGGGCCAAGGGGTTGCTCCGGTGGGACCTTGGGCTAATCCCTGCCCTCCTGGGCTGGGCGAACAAGGGTATGGAGTGAGCTAGCTCCGTGTGACCGTGAGTCACGCCCGTGGTTCCCCGAGAGCCCGCCCCTCTTGGCAGGCCAACCAGGGCAAGGTGGGGTGGGCATTGCCCCGTGCCCCTCAGAACTCCCAGAGGCAGGGCCTCCCTCCTGGCTGCGCCCTCCAGCCATAGCTATGGAGGCTGTGGCTCTTGGCTGGCCTGTAGGTGTCTTGCCTTCTTTCTGGTAGGAGTTGCTCCTTGTCCCAGAGGCCAGCAGACCCCTCTTGAGGGCCCCGTGGTACAGGGGTGGCTCTTCAGGCCTCTTCCTCCCCCTCCCCACTGCCTGGGTGGGGGTGGGAAGGGGGCGGGTGCAGCCAGGCTGAGCCTGATGATTTCCTGCCCTCACCCAGGGCTCACCACAGCTTCCTGCCGCAGGCGGGCAGGCGCTGAGAGAAGCAGGCGCCTAGCCGAGTGGCAGGTAGGGCTGGGGCGCAGCGGCTGCACAGGGGGGACCGGCGCCCCACACTCCGGCCCAAAGACTGGCCGGAGGGCTTGGGGATCACGGGGCTTCCCCCAGCCAGTGCTGACGCCCCCCACACCGCCCAACAAGGGGAGGGGGCCCAGCGACGGGCCCAAGGAAGGCATAGCTGCTGGGGCTCAGGCTTCCAGGCTGGTGCCCACTCAGCTCCCGCACCCCTGCTGGCCCAGCCCTCTGTGGCAGCTCAGCCCTCGAGGGTGTGCGCCGGCAGCTGGGCCTAGTGCACGCCGTCTGCTGCAGATGGAGGCCGTGGTCCTCATCCCCTATGTGCTGGGCCTCGTCTTGCTGCCTCTCCTGATCGTGGCCCTGTGCGTGCGCTGCCGGGAGCTGCCAGGTGAGTGGGGGCCACCCAGTGATGCCCCTGTAGGGATCCCGGCCCTCCTTGGCCCCTCACACCATCCTAACCCTCCCTTCTTCTGCCCTGCTTTGCCCCCCTCTCCTCCCACCCCGTCCCCCCTCTTTCTGTCTCACTGACTTCTCTTCCCCAGGCTCTTATGACACTGCGGCCTCCGACAGGTGAGTTGCCCATGGGCCCCGTGTGGCCCCCTCCCTACCCTGTGTGGCCTTGGGGATGGGAGTGGGGGCCTCCCCTGCCCCTGACCAAGCCCTGTCTCTCCTGCCAGCTTGACCCCAAGTAGCATCGTGCTCAAACGACCTCGTGAGTACCTGGGGGTCCCCTTCCCTCAGGCGTAGGGGACAGGGTCCCTTGGCATGTGAGAGAGCGTGTGCCTTTATTCAGGTCCTAGTGGCTGCCCACATGGCCTTGACCGGGGCTGGGGACGGGGAGGGAGAGAGGTGTCGTCGGGCCTGTCCAGGGCATGGGAGGGGTCCCGGGGTGAGTCTGTCCATTGAGGACTCCATGAGGACAGGGGCAAGATTCCGGACTCATTCCTTGAGCTTGGTCCCATGTGTCCTCAGCCACAGTCGTGCCCTGGCCATCAGCTGCCTCCTATGGGCCTGTGACCTCCTATCCACCCCTGAGCCAGCCGGACCTGCTCCCTATCCCGTAAGTAGCATCCTCCCTCTGAATCTTCCCTCTACTCCCCCCACCTCTGTAGACTGGGGTGGGGTGGGGGGTCCCTTTCCCGGTTACAACCCCTCTTGCCCCCCAGAGCCCCATCCCAGCATGACCTCTGACCTTTGACTCCCAGGAGGTCCCCACAGCCCCACCGCATGCCGTCTTCCCGGCAGGACTCAGATGGTGGTAAGTGTGAGTCTCGGGCCCAGAGGGCTGGGGCTGGGCAGAGGAGAGAGCCCGTCTGAGCCAACTCAGCTTCCCTCTTGCTCTCTCTCCAAAGCCAACAGTGTGGCAAGCTATGAGAACGAGGGTACGTCTGGGGCCCCGGGTGCCCTGCTCGCAGGGAGGCTGGCGCTCGGCCTGGGCCCTGCTGATCGCTGTGTCACTACCCCAGCACCCGTCTGTGAGGACGACGACGAGGACGAGGAGGAGGACTATCACAACGAGGGCTACTTGTGAGTGGCCAGGTGGGGGGTTGGGGGCCGTGGCCCTGGGGGTCCTCGCTCATCTGCCTCCCCCCTCCCCTGACTTCCCCTCAGGGAGGTGCTTCCCGACAGCACGCCGGCCACCAGCACTGCTGTCCCACCGGCTCCTGTGCCCAGCAACCCCGGCCTCCGAGACAGCGCCTTCTCCAGTGAGTTGGCCCTCCTGACTCTCTGGGCTGCGGCACCCCCCGATGCTTCCCTCTCCCGTGATTTCTCCGACGCTTGCCGCCCCTCCACGTTCTCTCTTCTCTCTTTCTACAACACCTGTCCCTCAGGGTGGGCTTCTGCGCTGATCCTTTGATTTCCTTCCTTTTCCTGTCATCTTCCCTATTTCGTTGTCTTCCCCTTTTATGGCCTACGTGGTCTCTTAGACTTCGCGCCTCTTAGACTCTTCTCTTGTCTTTCCCGCCTGGAAGCGCTTTCTTGGTCTCTGGCATTCCTTCCCCATAGTCTCCCGTCTTGTTTCACGGAGGCCATATCATCTTGTAACTCTCAAGGATATTGATTAGAGCTGGTCTGCTGGGGGTGGGGGACCGGTTGGGAAGTTTTCTTCTGTTTCCAGCATCATTTCGGTTTCTTTTGAGCTGCTTTTCTCCCTTCGTGTTGGTCTCATGCTGCCTGTTAGGGGCTGCCTTCCATGTCTGGTTTTCTGTCACTCTCCTCATTCTCTGGCCAGCTCGCCATCTGTGCTAGCTCTTCTTGTCATTCAGAGGTTCATCATCATGCTCCCCCCTTCCGCCGTACTTACTGGAAACCTCTCATGTCAGGGTGAGAGCTAGCTCGGGGCCTACTGCCTGCCCTCCTAAGAGTGTTTCGTGTGTTAGCTTATTAAACCCCACGATTCCTGGGTGCTCTTGAGCCCAGCTTTTCCCCTTCTGTGCCTTGGTTGTCCCAACTGTGCGACAGGAGGGATTCTTTATTTACCAGACACACTTGTTGGAGGACAGGCCCCATTTCGATATTTTCTGCTTTCGTTCTCACGACAGCCCTGGGAGGCGGGTGCCGTCGCTCAGCCTCTTTTACGGATGAGAACCCCGAGGCCCAGAGAGGTTAGGTACCTCGTGCGAGGTTACACGACTGTTAGTGCTAGAGCTGGGTTTGAACCTCTGGCTCCAAAGCCCACCTAGTCCACCGCCTCATGGAGAAACGAGTCCGCATAAAAGGACAAGATGGCGCCGATGGCGACAGGTGCTAGAAGGCACCGAGATGAGAGTGGGGGGTCAGGGCAGACCTGGCTGATGGGACCCATGGGGAACAACACCTCGGACTCAGCATGGCCCTGCGTGTTCTGTGCACATGGTGCCACCCAGAGTGTAGGCTCTCTGTCCCTGTCCCCAGCCTGGGGGACATGCCAGGGTCTGCCATCTGCCTGCTCCCATGGTTCCACTCCCTCTCATCATCTCTGGCCAGGTTGCCCTACTTCTCACTGTCACCAAGGCCTCTGTGGGCGCCCTCAGCCCAGGGCTGGCAGTGGGGCAGCCTCTGGAATCAGTGGGTAGGGGTCTGGGGTTGGCCAGCTGGGACGCCATGGGGGGGGGTCTGTGCACAGGGCTCTGGGTGACGGTGCCCGGGGGGCCCTGCTTCTCCTGCAGTGGAGTCCGGGGAGGATTATGTGAACGTTCCTGAGAGCGAGGAGAGTGCAGACGCGTCTCTGGGTGAGTGGCTGGTGCCCATGGGGGTCCCCTTTCCCTCCTTCACCTCGCTGTGGCCCTCTTTCTGAGTGTCCTGCTCACTCACCCTCCACGTGGCCATCCCCTCCTTCTGCTCTGCCCCCTGCAGATGGGAGCCGGGAGTATGTGAATGTGTCCCAGGAGCTGCCGCCCATGGCTAGGACCGAGCCTGGTGTGTGTGGGGCTGGGGAGGGGTGGGAATGGAGGGGGCGGCCGAAGATCAGGGAGCCCGCCTGGGGAAGAGGGGACAGGGAGGTCTGCGAGCTAAAGACCTCCCTCCGACCCCTCCCAGCTGTCCTGAGCTCCCGGAAGGTGGAGGATGAGGACGACGAAGAGGGAGCTCCAGATTATGAGAATCTGCAGGGGCTTAACTGAGGGTCTGGTGAGAGGCCCCACCCACCCCGCCCTGCCCCCCCCAGCCCTATCCTCTGACTTCTTCAGGGACCCCTCTGACCCCCGCTGACCTCCTGACTTCGCAACCCTTCCCTCCTCCTGCCTTGTTTCAGCGTGAGGCCAAGCCCGACCTGGAACCAGCCTCGCCGGGAGCCCCCCACCCCCACTGAGCTGGGCAGCCGGCAGGGCTCTGGATGGGGGCCCTACATGCCACCCCGCCCTGATGCCAGCCTGAGATCAGTCTGAGAGTCTCCCCCTTAACTTATTGTCACTTTGGGGTACAGCCTGTGTGCCCCCAGCACTGCACCTTCTGACGTAGCCTGAGAACGAACTACCCCGGCCCCAGCCCTATTCTGCGGGAGAATAAAGGCTGACGTGGTCTGTAGTCCTCTTGAGTTTGGGGGCCCGGTGGGTGGGAATCCGCGTGAGGGGCCATGTGGGAGTGTGTGTGTGTGTGTGTGCACAAGCCTGTGTGTGAGTCTTGGGGGAGGGTCCCCATCCCCCCCACCCTGGGGCCGCCATGCTCTGGACGGTCCTGACCCAGTCCTGGGAGCCACCGAATATTGGCAGAGACATGGCTCTGGCCTGTTGGCACGAGGCAAGTCCGACCCAGGCTGCCACTTCTGGGCTTCGGTGCGTCCTCCCATGAGACAGTCCATGGATGCGGCAGATGATGGCTGGGATGATGGGAGGGCAGGGCCTGGGGGAGCCCTGGGTGCGGAGTGGACGCCTAGAGCAAGACCACTTCCCCTCAGCCCTCTGTTTATCCATCTTTAAAGCAATGGGGTGGACTAGACCCCGGGGCAGCTGAAAGGTAACGTGACGAGCAGCCTTTTTGGACCTTGGTGTGCAGATGATTCCCTTGGAGGTCTGGCCAAAATGCAGATTCCGAGTGAGTAGGTCTGGGCCTGACAGTCTGCATTTCAAAGAAGCTACCGAGGGCTTCTGACAGCCCCGTTCCGAGAACCACACTTTGAGCAGCTTCTGCTGGCTGACTCGGTCACTGTCACTGGCTCTGGTCTGGGCATGAAACCCAACCTGGGCCACTGAGGACTGACCCTGGGATGCCAGCAGGAAGAATCTAGAAGGCGAAGCTGTTCTTGTCCATGGCAGTTGGTAAACTGGAAGAACACGTTCCTAGAGCCCCTACTTGGAGAGCCGCCTGAGAAGGAAGGTGATGTGAAGGACAGACTGGCCCAGAAAGGGACAGGACCAGCTTCCTGCTGGCATCCAAATTCCTGGATCCAATAACACCTGAAGTGAGATGCCCCACTCCAGCTTCCCAGTTATGTGGGCCAATAAACTCCCAGTTGTCTTCAACTGACTTGACTTGGGGTTTCTGTTACATATGACAAAGTAGCCCAGAGTGATGCACACAGTCTCGGCGTCTTCTGTGGGCTTCAAAGGCAATAGTAACGATTTATCTTCAAGCACCTGCCATGTTTCCACGCTTATCTCATTTAATCACTGCCATTCCCCTGTGGCTGGTTTATTGGGGGTATCGCCATTCGCAGTTGGGGAACCAAGCCCAGAGAGAAGTGATTTGCCCAAAGGCACACAGCCGAAGTGGCAAACCAGGGATTCTATCCGCAGCTGTTGGCCTCTGGAGTTCCTGCTGCCAACCTCCTTGCTCTGGCTGTTGTCCAAAGTGCTGGCTGCTGTCCGAGGGAGGCTTGTAAGAGCCCACTTGGAGAAGTGGGGGAGGGGAGGCTTGGGGGAGAGCGCTGACAGGCTCGACGTCAACAGGCAGAGTTTATTTGGAGGAAACTGACAAGGAAAGAGGCACCTTTGTGCCTGGGCTGAGGAAGCTTTATCAAAAAGGTATGTTGGTATAAACACCTTGGAGAACAATCTAGCAACATCAGTAAGGCTGAAGATGGTGTGTCCCTTTACCTAGCAAATTCCTGGGTAAAAATCCTGAGCAAATAGCCCTCAGGCTAAGGGGGAGGATAGCAGAGGCGGGGGCAGCCTGGTGATGGTAAGGTGGTGGCAGATGGAGGCCATCACGGGGAGAGCGGGTCGAGCTCTTGTAGCCCCATCACACTGTGGGCAAATGCTCCCAGCAGGTAAAAATGAGCCCACTGGGGCAGCTCCTATCAGGGAGGATTAACATCACTGAGAGAATATGGAGTGAGAAAAGCAAAGCAAGGTGTTTTATTTATATAAAGTTGAAAGCATGAAAACAGGTCTATATGGTTCAGGGATACACGCGAATGCAAGGTAGTCAAAGGAACGAGGAATACTGAGTTCAGGGGAGAGGCACCCCTGCGGCAGAGTGTAGGCAGTGGTTGGGATGGATTTCAGGAAGGCCCCGGTGATAAGTGTACTGTCTTACTCTTAAGCAGGGTTGGGTTCACAAGTGTTTGATAAATGATTCTCTTAAGTGTTTGCATAGCTGAGCGATTTCATAGTAAGAGAGGCCGAGGCCCAAGGAGGGAATGGGTGGTGGTAGAAGGAGTGGGGGTTGGGGCAGTTTTAAGAGACAGTAAACAGGCTTAAGAGTCATGGATCTGTCTGCACCAAGCAGGTGAGTTGCATATGGTGTTCCAGCCTCAGAAGCAGCACGTGCAAAGGGCCTGAGGTGGGAGCAGAGAGGAGGCTGTTGGGAGTATCCACATGAAATGTGGTGGTGGGAACCACCTAATGAAGGAGAAACAACAGAGAGAGGTGGTAGAAGGATATGCTTGGGAGGCGGAAGCAAGGGGCGTGGTGATAGCCCTGCGTTGTGAAGCCTGGGGAAGTCCAAGGTGACTGTGGTACTTCTTTCCTTGGTGGATTGGGGGTAGCAGCATTCCCTGAAGCAGGAACAGCTTCCCATTTTTGCTTCTTGGACCAGCAAGAACATGTGGCTCTGCTTCTTCCAGTCGATGAGCCAAGCAGGACAGATCAAGTCAATGTAATGAGGTCTGTGGGGCTGGGGTTGGGGTATCTGAGCCCACTGAGGTGGCCTGTGGAAAGAATCCCTCCAAGCTTCCCCTGGAAGCTGGGTAGCGGAAATAGATTTTTTTTTTTCCCTTGGAGTCTGTTGTTGTTGGAGGAAAGGTCGAGGTAGTGAGAAGAGAGAGTGTTCTCTGCAATTGCTGGAAGAGACGTCTGGTGCTTCTGAAAGCCATGGCTAGGCAACAGCTCTTTCAATTTGGGTTTTCTCAGAGGCAGTCCTTGAAGTGAGAGCCTTAGTGCAAGTGGTTTATTTGGGAGGTGGTCCCAAAACACTGGCAGGGGTTGTGCACTGTGCCATCCCCCCCCCCCCCGGGGGAGGCGGGGAGCATGGCTACTTCCGCGTCTCCGCCCTGTAGTCCCCACTGAATTCTTCATAACTTCTGGCTTCCGGTGGCCAAAGCAAGCCTCGAGTCCGGGGAGGCAGGCGCTGGCAGCAGCCACTCGGGCCAGCACGCTGTGAAACGGGAGGACACAATGACCGTGACTTCTTGGGCTCTTTGTGGTGTTCGGTGTTGTGCTTCCCAAAAGGCATCTTGTGGCCCCTGAGTCCTGGGGAAAGCTTCTCAAGAAAGAATTTCGTGGTTGGGAGCGCCTGGGAAAAGCAGTGTTCTCTCATTCCGCCTTGCAGAGACGAAATGTGCAGTATGAAGGTAATGGCTCGAGAGAGATCCTGGGATAAAATAATGTTTATCTTTGCCTAATCTGGTATTTCCCGAACTTATTTGACTTCAGGGGGAAAAAAAGTTATTATTAGCAATCTGCAGACCACCTTATAACACCTATAGAGGACATTTTTTGTTTTCCCTTTTCAAGCATCCATCCATTCATTCCTTCTTCTTCCAATGCTGAGGCGCCATCGGATTTGCTACGGAAATGTTCCTGCAGCTCTGCTGGGACCCAGGATGCAATGGCCAGTTGTCATCTCCCACCCCCTGGCCCAGTGATTGGTTGATGCTGGAACACATGACCCAACTTAGGTCAATGAGACACGTTCCTGAGACTTTGGGTGGAACTCCTGGCAAAGAGAAGAAGCTCTTTGTGCACTGGGCATGTGCGCCTCTGGGGAGAGGCGCTCCCTTGCACAGTTTGCATGTTTCTGCTTGGAGACAGTCTTCCTGTGAATAAAGGCACCACAGAGGCAAGCAGAGGACAGAGATGGAAATAGAAAAGTTGGGTTCTGATAGGCCATCCAAGCACCCAGATCAGTGTTCCTGAAGCCATTATTACTTCTTAGAGAACCAATTGGCTGGTTTTTGTTGTTGTTGTTGTTGTTGTTGTTGTTTGTTTGTTTTGTTTTGTTGGTGCTTAGGCTCACTTGAGCCAGACTCTCTGTCAGTTGCAGGAGAAAGATTTTTTTTTTATTCATTTGTGTACATCTTTTTTTTTTTTAATTTTTATTTTTTATAAACAAATTTTTATCCCCAGGGGTACATGTCTGTGAATCACCAGGTTTACACACTTCACAGCACTCACCATAGCACATACCCTCCCCAATGTCCATTACCCCACCCTCCTCTCCCGACCCCCCTCCCCGCAGCAACCCTCAGTTTGTTTTGTGAGATTAAGAGTCCCTTATGGTTTGTCTCCCTCCCAATCCCATCTTGTTTCTTTTCTTCTTTTCCTACCCTCCCCACCCCCCATGTTGCATCTCCACTTCCTCATATCAGGGAGATCATATGATCGTTGTCTTTCTCCGATTGACTTATTTCACGAAGCATGATACCCTCTAGTTCCATCCACGTCGTTGCGAATGGCAAGATTTCATTTCTTTTGATGGCTGCATAGGATTCCATCGTGTATATATACCACATCTTCTTTATCCATTCATCTGTTGATGGACATCTAGGCTCTTTCATAGTTTGGCTATTGCGGACATTGCTGCTGTAAACATTCGGGTGCACGTGCCCTTCGGATCACTAGGAGAAAGATTTCTGACGTAACCATGGCTGCTACCATTTCCACCAAGTCACAACCACAATCAGGCCACCCCGGTCTAACGACGAGCGCCTAGCAACCCATGTGAGAAAACTCCAGACTCATGTTTTTCCTCACCGTCCACCTCTTCTAACTGCCCCTCAGAGACACCTGGGAGGACACTTCAAGGCACGTGCCCCGTCTGTCCCAGGCATCCCTTCCTCGTGCCCCGCATCCCATTTTCCTCCTACCTCAATCCCCTCAGGAAAATCTCTCCAGGTTTTCCTTACTTTTGCTTTATTTACTCAGTTTTCTTAGTCTCGGAGATGATGAGCCACGGTTCCAGACAGAGGACCACGTTTGGTGGCAAGCGCCCTGGAATACAAGGAAGGAGACTTCGTTTTAGTCGCGACTCTGCCACTAGATTTCTGAACTCTGGGGACCTTTGAGGCTGTTGGACCTCGGTCATAAAACCTTCTCATTCTGAGGTCCATAGCCCCAAAAGGCATCCCTGGAAGTAGAAAGAAGGGATCCCTGGTTGCTGAGAAGGTTGGAAACGATCAGATGTGACTGGAGTCAGAGGGCTAAATATTATAACCACCTTCTAGTTTCGCTTCAGTCCTCCTTTCTCGAATGCCTCCATTTGTAGTTGCCCCTCATGTTGTCACAGTTCTAGCACCTCTGGAGACCATGCGCTCCTGGGTTCCCAGAGTGGGGGATGGGGCAAGATATCTGAGCATCTCCATCAAAAGCCCTACACTACTCTAGTTGCCCTAACTTGGGGGATGTGACTCCCTGAACCAGTTGCTGGCCCAGAATGCCATGTGCTGACTGACTTAGGCTTGTGTCATAAGCTCCACCCCCAATTCTGAGGGACTGGAGATGGGAAGTCTCCCAAACTTAGGGGCTATTGCTGGTAGAAAGGAGACAGTTTTGAGATGCCCTGTTCCACACTTACTATGTGCCACACTCATCGTTTCGGTGAGTCTCACCACACCCTCGTCTATATAAGGTTAGAGGAGCTCTTCTTGCAGGAAAGAAAACAGGTTCAGGGAGGTTAAGTGATTTGCTTGAGGTCACACAGCACATTCCAAAGTTATTTATAGAATCCCAAACGCAAACCCCAAAGTCCACTTTGGGGTGGGGGAAAGAAGGCCAAGTTCTGGTTAAAAGTTAGTGCAAAGGAGAAAACAAAGAGGCAAACTAAAAGAGAAATTCCACAGAGAGTAAATTGTGCTCTGCACAGGGGCGTTTGCTAGAACTCTGGGGAATAAGGCATGCTCTCTCTCTCTCACTCTCTATCTCTGTCTTCTGGAACCAGTCAAAAGGGAAGACATGAGCCTGGAGCTGCCAGACGCATGGGAAGGGCACCCGAGGGAGAAGGCAGCAGAAAGGTGAGCAGTGCCACGTCAGGGAGAAAGATTCTTGGGAATGGGGGTTGAGATCCTGGATCCATCTGTGCCTGAAGCTGGGTCCACCCAAGAACTGTTTAGTTACTTGCATTTATTAACAGCCTTCCTTCACTTGGCTCAGCTCTGGCTGGGTTTCTGTCATTTGCAAATGAAAGGGCCCTGACTCATCTAGACAGGATGCTGGGGTGCATCAACCTTCAACAGGCCCACCTTCAGACACTTACATATCCCACGCAGTGCCACACATCTCCCATATGTTTGGTCTGCGCTGTGACCCTGAGTGTGTTCTTCTCCTTATCACCCTTGGACAGATGAGGAAGCTGAGGTTCACAGAGGGGAGGTGGCTGGACCAAGCAGGGTGCTAGCGCTCCCTCCCTGAGCAGCCAGGCTACTACCCCTGCTCCCAACTGCCTCCTCTGTGCCCACCAGGTCCACCCGCAGGCCTCAGTCCCCCTCTGCCCCTGAGCAAGGTGGGCAGCTGGGTCCACTCAGAGCACAGCCAGCCTGACAGCTCCAGGGGCTGCTGGCTCTGGGGCTGTAGGGGCTGGGTCTGAACATAGTCCCTTTTCTCGAGGACACAGGGCTTCATGAGACCAGTGGGTGGATGCTTGGGGCATCTGTGACCCTGTGGGGGTTCCAAGAAAGAAGGGGAAGTGGGGCCTCCGGTCTCCTTCCCTGGGGGCTCTCTGGCCTGCATGTTTGGGTCCCTGTCCCAGGCTGCCTCCCTGTGCACCTGAGGTTTCCTCACCCTCTCCCACCTGGCTCCCACACTCATCAGTTTCCTTTCTGTTTCCGGATGCCCCCCCAACACCTCGTGCCTCCCACCCCAACACCCACCGACTCCCTCTCCCACTTGCCACTTTCAGTTTTGCCTCAGCCTCAGGCTCTTGGCCTCCCCTCATGTCTCCCCTTTGGGTCTGCATCTCTGGGGCACCCCTCCCCTTTCTAGCTCTCTCTCTCCACCTGCGTTCCCCCCATCTCTGCCTGCCTCCCTCTGTTGCTCATCTGTCTTGGAAGCGCTGTCTCTCCTCTGTCTCTCTGCCCTGTATCTCTGTCTCTGTGTGGCTCTCTGTCTCCCATCTCTCTCTCTCTCTTTTTTTTTTAAGATTTTATTTATTTATTTGACAGAGAGATCGCAAGTAGGTGGAGAGGCAGGCAGAGAGAGAGGAAGGGAAGCAGGCTCCCTGCTGAGCAGAGAGCCCGATGTGGGGCTTGATCCCAGGACCCTGAGACCATGACCTGAGCCAAAAGCAGAGGCTTTAACCCACTGAGCCCCACAGGTGCCCCTCTGTCTCCCATCTCTTTGTCTCTGTCTCTCTCATCTCTCTGTGGCTCTCTGTCTCTCTCTGTGATCTCTCTCCTGCTCTCTGTCTCTCTCCTCCTCTCCCTGCCCCTCCCTCCCCACATCCTGAGTTGTCTTTGGGGAACCGGAAATTTGGGGGATCGGAGAGATACTGGGAGGCTCAGCTACTGCCGCCTAGAGATAATGCGTGGGGGGGGGCTGAGGCTGGATGGGGGTGGGGGATCCCAGAATCCCCTGCGTCTTCCTCCTGCCCTCTGTGTGCTGCACACAGAGACAGAGGAATTATGTCTCTTTTCTGGGCCTCAGTGCCCCCTTCTGTGGCATAGGCCTGATGAACGAGCTGCCTCACCGGGTTGGTGAGAGAAGTCAGTCAGCAGCCTGGGCAGAGCAGGGAGGGGCTCAGGGGGTTGGGGGATGAAGGACGAAGGACAGGAGGCAGGGCACATGCAGGGGAGCCTGCAAGTGAGGCTGGCTGGAGCTGAGAGGGGCTGAGAGCCCAGAGGCTCCCAGGGGCCTTCCCCTTCCTGCTGTCCCTTCCCCTCCCTGCCCATCATTCGTCCCTTCTCTTCCGTCTTTAACAGCTGCTGGGTCAGACTTTCTCTCTGCAGGTCCTGTCTCTACTCCCTGCTTTAATCCTTACAACGCCCCAGTGGGGTGGGCGCTGTTAGCAACTTTATTTTGCAGATGGGGAAACTGAGCACAGAGAAGCTGAGTGACCCACCCAAGGTCACACAGCTGGGAACCCTCCACGGGGCCGGGACTCTGAAGGGAAGGGGTAGTGGCCACAGTCTGGATGTGCTGTAGACAGTGCCCATTCGAGGCAGTGTGAACTCGCCTTAAACCCTGGGGAGAGAAAGTTGTTTTCTTCTCAATTCCAAGTCTGGTTACAGACAGAGGCTCTTCTGGGTGCTGCCCTTTGACACTCGGGGCTCTGCCTTTCCCCACAGAGAGAGAAGCCTCAAGCTCGGGGCCCCTGAGCAGACAGTGCTACGGACGTTAACTTGACTTGATTTCACTGGATTTGTTTGAACTTAGGGCAGGCAACCCTGGCTTTCCGTTTAGTTGCCTTGGAAATGAATTCCAGTTTGTTTATTTATTTAAAGATACAATTAAAAAAATTATTTGACAGAGAGATCACAAGTAGGCAGAGAGGCAGGCAGAGAGAAAGGGGGAAGCAGGCTCCCCACTAAGCAGAGAGCCCGATGCGGGGCTCGATCCCAGGACCCTGAGATCATGACCTGAGCTGAAGGCAGAGGCTTAACCCACTGAGCCACCCAGGTGCCCCTGAATTTCAATTTAAAAAGGAAGCAATTTTAAAAGAACACTCATGAGAAAATTGGCTCGGGCAGCTATGACTGTGGTGAAAAGTCCTACGTGTGGATTCGGGATGGAGTCTTAGAAAACCCAGAGAGACTGAGAACCCTTGAGTGGCCCTGCCATGTCCCTCCCAGCCAGGCAGAGCTCCTGGCCACTCGGTGGCAGGGCTGGGACCCTAGCAGCCACCTCACAGGCTGCAGGAGCCTGAGAGGCCATCTGGCTCTGTCGGAGTGCCTGGGAGCAAGCGCTAGACTCCAACAGGGGCTGTTTGGTTCAGAGATTTGCTGGCAGGGGAGGCAGGCCCAGAGGATCATGGGAGAGGGCTAAGCCGGCTTGGATGCCCAGCAGGAAGTGACGGGATGGTCCTGCAGAGCAGGCGGTGGCTGCCTCCAGGGGTGCCCAGACATCCCCAGCCCAGCCAGCAGGCTGCTGGCTTGACCCCTAGCTGTCCCTCCCAGGCCCCACACCCATGTCTGGACTGCCCAGAGGTTGGGGAGGAGGTTTTCCCTATAAAGGAAGCAGGGCCCCACAGAAGCAAGGGTCTCTCGACCACTGACCTGGGAGTCAGGCAACCCTAACCTCCAGACCTAACTCCTGTTCACCCCTGGGCTTGCTTGGAACTCCTTACCTGCTCTAGGCCTCAGTCCACCCCTCTGTTGAGTGGGGATGATGGAGTCCAAGCAGATCAGTGTTGTTTTTATTTTTCAATTTTTATTAGTATATGATGTATTATTATCCCCAGGGGTACTGGTCTGTGAATCATCAGGCTTACACACTTCATGGCTCTCACCATAGCACATACCCCCCACCCCTCACAGTGTCCATTACCCAACCATGTTGTTTTTTTTTTAAAGATTATTTATTTATTTATTTATTTGTCAGAGAGAGAGAGCGAGTGAGCACAGGCAGACAGAGTGGCAGGCAGAGGCAGAGGGAGAAGCAGGCTCCCTGCCAAGCAAGGAGCCTGATGTGGGACTCGATCCCAGGACACTGGGATCATGACCTGAGCCGAAGGCAGCCGCTCAGCCAACTGAGCCACCCAGGCATCCCATGTTTTTTGTTTTTAAGATTTCATTTATTTATTTGGCAGAGAGAGAGACACACACACACAGTGAGAGCAGGAACAGAAGAAGGGGCAGAGGGAGAGGGAGAAGCAGGCTTCCCGTCGAGCAGAGAGCCTGATGTGGGGCTCCATCCCAGGACCTTGGGATCATGACCTGAGCCAAGGGCAGACACTTAACAACTGAGCCACCCAGGCGCCCCAGATCAGTGGTCTTTAAACCATGCCAAGGAGCTAATTCAGAGATTCAGCAGCTATTGGATGTGTGGAGCCTTTCTCTAGGAAAATATAGTTTATTGTTCTAATTTTTTTTATCATAAAAGAGAATGATACATTTGAACGTACAAAGCAAGTTTATGTCAGTGGAAGACGGAGCTTTATCTGTTTCTTGCACCCGGGGCTGCTGAGAGCACTGGAGCCTTCCTCCCCTCGGAGGGCTCCTGAGCCAGCCTTCTGGCTCCTGCCCATTGTGCAGCCGTCACGCCTGCCCCTGCCTCCAGGTCTCTGTTCTCCCTCTCCGGGGCACCTGGAGCTCTCGCACATCCTCAGGGGTCCCAAGCTTCTGTCACTGGGATCTCAGATCAAGTTCCCCTTCTCAAAGCCCTTCCTGTCCATTCCCTGTAATCTCGGGCCCTCCCAGTCACCCTATATCCTGCTACCCCACTGAATGGGTATCATCAATGTTGATCTTTTCCTGTGTTCAGCGTCTGTCTTTGTCCTCCCCAGACTAGTAGCTCCCCTGCTCATCTCTGTCGCTCCAGGGTCTGGAGCTTGGCATGGAGTCCATGCCTGGTAAGTATTGTCAGAATGAGCCAAGTAAAAGAAAGAGCCTAAGACAAGCTGGTCAGCCCCTTATGTGACAAGTTCCCCTCCGCCCCTCCCCCCCACCGTCCTTGCCATCCTAGCAAGTGGTACATGACCGGCCCCTGGTGGGGGGGCGGGAGGTGGTGGTGGTGGTGGTGGCGGCGGGGTTGGGGGGGAGCACTGTCTAAAGGAGAGATTGCAAACTGGTGGCCCACCGCAGCATTGAAATTATTTTTTTTTTATTGTGGTAAAAAAAAAGCACACATAACAGAAAATTCAACCATCTAGCCATTTCTCAGGGTACGAGTTGAATTGGGTTAAGTGTCATCGCCGTGCAACAGATCTCTAGAATGTTTTCTTCTTGCAAAACTAAAACTCTGTATGCATTAAACAACACCTTCTCATGTCCCCCCTCCCCCAGGCCCTGGCAGTCACCCCAACTGCTTTCTGTTTCTATGTGTTTGACTACTTTAGGTGCCTCGTATAACTGGAATCATGCACTGTCTTTTTGTGTGTGGTTTATTTCACTTAGCATGTCCCTAAGGTTCATCCGCGTTGTAGTAGGTGACCCGGTTTCCATCCTTGCTAAGGCTGAAAGCTATTCCACTGTGTACGTACACACCATATTTTGTGTACTCATTCATCCCCTGGGGGACTCCTGGGCTTGCTTCTACCTCTCAGCTGTTGTGACTAATGCTGGTAATGAACACAGGTATGCAAATATCTTTTCCAGACTCCGCTGTCCATTCTTTGGGGTACTTACCCAAAGTGTCCTTGCTGGATCACTATGGTAATGCTATTTTTCTTTTCTTCTCTCTTTTTTTTAAAGAATGGCATGCTATTTTCTGTAGTGGCTGCCCCATTTTACCTCCCCACCCCCCAGCAGGGCAGAAGGGTTCCAAGTCCTCTGCATCCGTGCCAACCCTTGTTACTTTCTACTTTTTTATAGTAGTCATCTTAACGTATATGTGGCGATATCTTATTATTTAATTTGCAGTGGCCTAATGAATGATGTTGAGGATCTTTTTTTTTTTTTAAAGATTATTTATTTATTTATTTGTCAGAGAGAGAGAGCGAGAGAGCGAGCACAGGCAGACAGAGCATCAGGCAGAGGCAGAGGGAGAAGCAGGCTCCCTGCCGAGCAAGGAGCCCGATATGGGACTCGATCCCAGGACGCTGGGATCATGACCTGAGCCGAAGGCAGCCGCTTAACCAACTGAGCCACCCAGGCGTCCCGAGGATCTTTTCTTTTAAAATATTTTATTTATTTATTTACTTACTTATTTAGCATGCTGACAGTTAGGTAAGAGCCAGAGGGAGAGGGAGAGAGGGAATCTCAAGCAGTCTCCGTGCTGAGTGCGGAGCCCGACTTGGGGCTCGATCTCACAACCCTGAGATCACGACCTGAACCGAAATCAAGAGCCGGATGCTCAACCGACCAAGCCCCCCAGGCGCCCCTGAACATCTTTTTATGTGCATGTTGGCCATTTGTGTATTGTCTTTAGAGACATGTCTCTTCTAATTCTTTGCCCATTTTTTTTTTAAGATTTTTAATTTATTTGTCAGAGAGAGAGCGAGCAAGCACAGGCATACAGAGTGGCAGGCAGAGGCAGAGGGAGAAGCAGGCTCCCCGCCGAGCAAGGAGCCCAATGTGGGACTCGATCCCAGGACGCTGGGATCATGACCTGAGCCGAAGGCAGCCACTTAACCAACTGAGCCACCCAGGCGTCCCTCTTTGCCCATTTTTAAAATCTTAGTTTTTTTGTGTTTTGTTGTTGACTTGTAGGAACTCCATATATATATTCTGGATATTAACGCCATTTCAGATATATGATCAGCAGATATTTTCTCCCATTTGTGAGTTGCCTTTTTACTCCATTGATTTTGTTTTCTGATGTGCAGAAGCTTTGGCGTTTGATGTGGTCCCACGTGTTTGATTTTGCTTTGTTCCTGACCCTTTTGCATCGTATCCAAGAATCATCATACATCCAGTATCATGAAGCTTCTTTCCTGTTTGTGACCCCCACCCCAGAATTTTATAGTTTTAGATCTTCTATTTGATCTTAATCCATTTCAAGTTCAATTTTGTATATGGTGTTAAGTAAGGTTCCAACTCTCTCTCATTTTATTTTATTTATTTTATTTTTTTGCATGTGAATATCCAGTTTTCCCAACACGATTTGTAGAAAAGACTGTCCTTTCCCCATTGAGTAGTCTTGGCACCCTTGGTGGAGGTCATGTGACCATGTATGTGAAGGCTTGTTTCCGGACTCTCTATTCTATTCCTTTGGTCTCTATGTCTGTCTTTATGCCAGTACCACACTGTTTTGATTATGGTAGCTTTGTAATGAGTTTTTAAAGATTTATTTATTTATTTATTTGACAGACAGAGATCACAAGTAGGCAGAGAGGCAGAGAGAGGAGGAAGCAGGCTCCCTGCTGAGCAAAGATTCCCGATGCAGGACTCAATCCCAGGACTCTGGGATCATGACCCGAGCTGAAGGCAGAGGCTTAACCCACTGAGCCACCCAGGTGCCCCTGTAATGAGTTTTGAAATCAGGAAGTGTGAGACTTATTTCTCCTTCTTTTTCAAGATAATTTTGGATATTTGGGGTCTCTTGAGAGTCCATATGAATTTAAGATGGATTTTTTCCTATTTAAACAAAAATTTTTTTTTTTTTAAGAGAGAGGCTGTGAGGGGCACCTGGGTGGCTCAGTTGGTTAAGCACCTACCTTTGGCTCAGCTCATAATCCAGGGTCCTGGGATCGAGTCCTGCACTGGGTTTCCTGCTCAGCAGGGTGTCTGCTTCTTCCTCTCCCTCTGCCTGCTGCTCCCCTGCTTGTGTTCTCTCTCTCTGTCAAATAAATAAATGAAATCTTAAAAAAGGGAGAGAGAATGTGTGTAGGGTGGGGGGCAGAGGGAGAGGGAGAGAGAATCTTAAGCAGGTTCTATGCTCAATGTGGAGCCCAACTCAGGGCTCGATCTCATGACCCTGAGATCAAGAGTCAGATGCTTAACTGATTGAGCCACCCAAGTGACTATTTATAACTTCTGTAAAAAATTAGTTGCTCTATCAATTAGAATTAAATTTGGCTGTAAGTAACAAAGACATGACTACAGCAGCTCAGGCAAAATAATAGTCTAATTCTCTTGGGTGTTAACAAAAATAAAAAAGACTGGAGGAGGGAGGTGTCTGGCTGGCTCAGTCAGTGGTGCAGGCAGCTCTTGATCTTGAGGTTGTGAGTTCGAGCCCCATGTTGAGTGCAGAGGTTACTTAAAAAAAAAAAAAGACTGGAGAGAGGCATCTGGGTCTTTGTATAAATTAGAAAAAGATGCTCTGTTTCCCAGAGATTTTATTCCCACTTGTTGGAAAACTGTTGTCATATGTTGATTTTGTTCAAATAAGAATATTCCAGAAAATGGTCACAATATACAGATCAGCCATGTGAGCAGGGGGCCTGCGGACACAGTACCCTGTGAGGAGAGCAGTCTAGGGAGACGAGCCAGCTTCATGGCCTCCCTGGGGGCCCATTCCTTTCAACAGCTGCATGGTTTGGCATGATATGGGTGTTCCTTCATGAGTTCTCCAGAGATGGACATTTGATTGATTGATTCATTGATTTGTAATTTTATTTTTTCAATTTATTTAAATTCAATTAATTAACACAGAGTGTATTATTAGTTTCAGAGGTAGAGTTTAGTGATTCATCAGTTGCATACACCAACCAGTGCTCATTCCATCCTGCGCCCTCATTAATGTCCATTACCCTGTTCCTCCACAGGGATCGACATTTTAGACGGTTCAATAATTTGCCAAAAAAAAAAAAAAGTCACAGTGAACAACCTTATACACAAGCCATTTAACCATATGTGGGAGTATCTCTGTATAACGAATCCCTAGAAGTGGAGTCATTGGGTCAACGTGAACAAGCATGTGGGATTTTGATAGATATTGCCAAATTCCCCTTCAGGGGAGGGGGCCACCTGTCACCCCCACAAGCAATAATCCGACAGCGCCTGTCTCCCCACATCCTTGCCAACTCAGAGTGCTATTGAACTCTTTAACTTTTTGCCAAACTGTCAGGCATCTAGCTGCAGTTTTAATTTGCATTTCTCTTTTCATGAAGAAAAGATGAACATCTCTTTGTGTGTTTAAAAGTCATCGTATTTTTTTCTGCGATCCATTTGTATATATTGTCACTTTTTTTCCAGGTAGTTTTTTCTTGTTTATTTCTAGGAACACTTTACATATTAGGAAAATTAACTCTTTGTTATTTGAGGGAGCAAATATATTTTCCCGGTTCGTCACTTTCCCAGTTTGGCCCTTTTTATAAAAATGAACAAACAAATCAGAACAAACACAAAGGCCTCTGAAGTGGAACATACACAGCAAAATATCAGATCAGAAGTGTGCAGCTCGGTGAATCATCACAAAGCAAGCCCCCCCTCCCTGTGTTAGTTCTCGATTGCTGTTTATATCACCGGGGCTTTTGCTATGAGAAGTTTTTTTGTTTTGTTTTTGTTTTTTAAATTTTTACATAGTGGTTTATTGATTCCATGTAAGTCTCCAATGTAATTTGTCCTTGGTGTAAGGGGTGAGGCACGGAGCAAACTTTCATTTATTTATTTTTTTTTCAGGTGGTAAAACCTTGTCCCAGCGCCATTTAGTGACTAATCTGTGTTTTCTGTACTCATCTGAAATGGTGTCACATCCTCAAAATTCCCCTGGGCTGTTTATGGATTTTCTGCTCTGCTCTATAGCATCTTTCTCTTCATGGGCCACTTCTGCTGGTGGTCTCCGGTCTGGAGGACTACTTCTATGCTGTTTTACACAGAAATTGTAGTTGTTAGCAGCTTGGACCTTTGGGCCCTCAGTTTGAATTACTGACTCCAGCAGCAAGTGACTTCAGCTCTCTGCCTCAGTTTCTTCATCTGTAAAGTGGGGATAATAATAGTACCTACCTCGGGGTGCCTGGGGGGCTCAGTGGGTTAAAGCCTCTGCTCTCGGCTCAGGTCATGATCCCAGGGTCCTGGGATTGAGTACCACATCGGGCTCTGCTTCAGCAGGGAGACTGCAAAATAAAAAAATAAATAAAAAAATAGTACCTACCTCTTAGGGTCATTGAGAGGATTAAGTAATTTAATGCATTGTGTAAAGTACCTAGAACAGTGTCTGGTATATAATACATCCTAAGTGTTAACCATTTATTTCTATTATTTAAAGCCATTTTAAAAAATATTTTTTTATTTCACTTTTCATTGGTGGGGGGGGCAGGGAGGGGCAGAGGGAAAGGGAGAGAGAGAATCTTAAGCAGGCTCCACGCCCAGCACAGGGCTCAATCTCATGACCCTGAGATCATGCATGACCTGAACCAAAATCAGGAGTCTGATGCTTAATTGACTGAGCCACCCAGGTGACCGTTATTTTGTTTTTTTAAAGATTTATTTTTTTATTTATTTGACAGAGAGAGAGAGAGAAATCACAAGTAGGGAGAGAGGCAGGCAACGAGAGAGTGGGGAAAGCAGGCTCCCCACTGAGCAGAGAGCTGGATGCAGGCCTCAATCCCAGGACCCTGAGACCATGACCCGAGCTGAAGGCAGAGGCTCAACCCACTGAGCCACCCAGGTGCCCTTATTTTATTTTTTTAGGTAAGCTCTGTGCCCAACATTGGGCTTGAACTCACAACCCTGAGATAAAGGGGGGCAGTCTCCACTGACTGAGTCGGCCAGGAGCTCCGAAGGCCATTTTGAACCCTTCCATCAGCTCTGTGCTCTAGGAAGTATTGTTAACCCCACTTTTGGACGAAGACATGGAGTCTTAGAGCTGAGAAGTGACTTGCCCGGGACATTGGCGCCCAGCTGCACTGGTTCTGAAAGGGGTCTTCCCATTCCTGAGCCCCATGCCTTCGGGTCTGGCCTCCTTGAGCAGTCAGACCTTGGGTTCCCATGGGTGAGAAGGGCCTCCTCTTCCTCCCTCTCCCCAAGCCCAGCACGGCTGTGGCTGATCCTTAGAGAGGAAATGTCACAGAGCTTCAGCTGTGGGACAGGAGTGGGTGGGGTGGAGGTGTGTAGGGGGGTGTGTGGGGGGGTGTGGGGTGGGATGAGGCTTCACCAGGTGGCTTCAGCACCAGGTCCCCTTCGAAAAGGCCTAGGGGACCTGGGGGAACTGGGGCCTTAACAGCTCAGCCCCTTCCTCCAGGGCTTGCCCAGCCGCTGCAGGGAAGCCAGGTCTCCCTCTCTGGGCATCCTGGGGATTAAAAAGAGACCCCCATGGGGTGCCTGGCTGGCTCAGTGAGTTAAAGACTTTGGCTCAGGTCATGATCCCAGGGTCTTGGGATCGAGCCCCGCATTGGGCTCTCTGCTCAGTGGGGAGTCAGCTTCCTCCCTCTCTCTCTGCCTGCCTCTCTGCCTACTTGTGATCTGTCTGTCAAATAAATAAATAAAATCTTAAAAAAAAAAAAAAGAAAAGAGACCCCCAGTCTGTCACTCACCAGCTGTGTGGGGTGGGGGAAGGAGGCCTCTACCTCTCTGGGCCTCAGTATTCTTATCTGTAAAATGGGCAGCTTGTAATGGGACTTGAAGCAGAGGATGTGCGTGCCGAAGATTGGCTTGGAGCGTTGATCTGTGGTGGCCTCTTCACTTGAGACATCAAAACATGTGTTCTGCTTTCTACCATCCCCCACAAAAGCAGCTGGGAATGGAGACACAGAGCCCAAACCGCCAGTTCAAAGATTTGTGCCAGGTGTGAGCAGAAGGGCCTGGGGAGGGGAGGCTGGGTGCAAGGAGAGGAACCGCAGTGAGCTGGGAAGGCCTCGCAGATAGGACATTTGAGCTGGAGGAGGTTTTCCTCCCTACCTCTCCTTGGGGTCAGTCCATGGGCGGGGAGGGGGGAAGAAGGGAAGGCAGAGGGAAGGGAAGGAAGTGCAGAGACAAAGGTCCCCAAGGAGTTTGGTGTTTTTGAGGGAAAGGGGGACCAATGTCCCTTCCTGCCGCTGGATTTGTCAGGCCTCCTAGTCACACCGCCAGATTTGGCAAATAAAAATTCCAGATCCAAAATGTGGGACATACTTATCCCAAAACGTGATTTGTTGGTTGTCCGGAATTCCAAGTTAACCAACGTCCTATGGCTTATCCGACAAGCCCACCCACAGGCATGAAGGGGATGGGACAGAGAGAGCAAAGGGAAAGCACTTGGTGGTGGGGGGAGACAGGGGTATCCCACATCCTTGCATAGTGAAGAAGTCTTCTAGAAGTTTTTGCAGGCTCCGGTGGGGACCCAGAAGGTAACTTGGGGGAATGGCTGCCACCAGGGAGAGGCTCACTCTCTCAGGGGTGACGTGACCTTGGAGTTGTGGGCTGGCGCCCAACTTGGCCTCAAGCGGGAGGCCTGGGGAGCCAGAGCAGAGCGAGCACGGAGAAGCCTTGAAGCTGCAAGAGAAACCACAGCACTCCTGTCACCCAGCAGCCGGGGGCAGGAGGGAGGGGGGTGGGGGATGGAACCAAAGCGGCAGAGCCAAGCTCAGCTCAGCCCCAGCCTCCTCCTCCCCACCACCGACCTGTCTTGTCACTCTAGGGGGCTCCTACTCACCCCTCAGCGGCCCTATGGGCCTGGGGTCCACAGGCTAGCCCACAGGCAAGCCTTGTATGACACCATGTCCTCTAGTGGCTGGGACTCAGTCTTCGACATGACCGAAACCTCACCAGTTTGGACCGCATTTCCCCAAACCCAGCTCGATTATATCTTCAGAGGCCTTGGGGAGGCAGAGTCAAAGCAATGGCGTTCAGCAGGAGGATAAGGTTCCACGGTCTTCTGCTCTTGGGTTGTGGGGACCATCCTCCTGGCTTCATACACGGGACCCCTGGCTTCAGATGCTGGAAGGCGAGGCACTGGTGCCGCTGCGAGTGGGGACTTGAGAAACACCAGGGGTGGCATGAAGGAGGAGGCCGCTGGAGAGGCGCTCCTCGGGACCTTGACCCCAGGTCGCTGGGGCGGGAAGTGAGAGCTGGCCAGGTGTTCACAGAACAGGCCGAAACGTGCAACATTTCAACAACACTTCAAGAACACTCCTTTACCCGCAGTGGGTGGGCTCCGTCCTAAGTGCCTTCTAAGCAGCAGTTCCGTTAATCCTCCCAAGAGCCCTTGGAGGCAGGAATAATGTCCCCCACACTTGGCCATCAAGGGCAAAGAGCCGCAGAGAGGTTAATTTAAATGGTTTTCCCGAAGCACCTGGGTGGCTCAGTCGGCTCAGGTCATGATCCCGGGGTCCTCGGATGGAGCCCCTCATCACATCCGGCTCCCTGCTCAGTGGGGAGCCTGCTTCTCCCTCTACCACTCCCCCTGCTTGTGTTCCCTCTTTCCCTGTCCCTCTCTCTGTCAAATAGATAAACAAATAAAATCTTTTAAAAAAATGATTTGGGGCGCCTGGGTGGCTCAGCGGGTTAAGCCTCTGCCTTCGGCTCAGGTCATGATCCCAGGGTCCTAGGATCAAGCCCCACATCGGGCTCTCTGCTCAGCGGGGAGACTGCTTCCCCCTCTCTCTCTCCCTGCCTCTCTGCCTCCTTGTGATCTCTTTCTCTCTCTGTCAAATAAATAAATAAAATCTTAAAAAAAAAAAAAAAGATTTGTCCAAGGTCCCATATCCAGGAAGGGGCAGCTCTCAGTCCAGCCCAGCCCTCAGCACGGAGCGCGAGTGGGAAGCTGGACCCCGGGCCATTCAGCCAATACATAGGATATGGGTTGAGATTTCCCGCAGGGCAGGCCATGCGCTGGGATCTGGCATGAGCATGGAAACAGGACACCATTTCTCCTCTTGCAGAACACTTGGCCCAGAGGTAGAGACAGACACCAGTGGTTACAGCCCCGGGGTACACAAACCAATGCTGTGAGAGAGCCGGGGACTGAGTGCCTGCTGTGGGCCCCGCCCTGTTATCAGCCAGGTTTCTCTTCATCCTTGCAAAAACCCCTTTAGGTATCATTGGCCCCATTTTGTCAGATGAGTAAAGTGAGGCTTAGAGAGATTCAGTAATTTGCCTAAGGTCACAGCAAGGAAGTGGCAGATTTGGGACTCCCAAATCTAGGGAAGTGTATGGTTCTGGGAGGGTGCATACTCCAGAAGCCTTCCCAGAGGAGGTGCCGCTGCCTTGTGTTGTATGGGACAGGGGACTGGTCCACGGAGAGGAGGAGGAGGGTGTTCCAAGCAAAGGAAACCTCCCACAAAGGCCCAGAGGCTGACCAGCCTGGCAAGCTGGGGAGGCTACACGTAGCCTGGCCCAGAGTTCACCCCAGGAGGGGTAGAGCTGGTGTATTTCCCCAGAGGGCTGGCCCCTGCTCACCCTTCTCAGGGGCTCTGGCTGGGCTGGGCTCAAGATGCAGGACCAGGCCCAGGGCAGGGACTCAGCCTTGCCCGGCCCTTGGGACAGTGTCAGTGCTGGAATGCCCATCGTGGTGACAGTCCAGCTGCCTGAGTGGGACACCCTGCTCTGTCCTTTGCTGGCTCTGTGACCTTGGGCAAGCCCCTTCCGCTCTCTGAGTCTTGATTGCTTCAGCTATAAAATAGGGACAGCGGTGTCTCATGGGCTTAGAGAAGGTTTACATGTCTTAATAGATACAAAGGGCTCCGAGCAGGGCCTCGCTGAAGTCGGCGCTCTGGAATGCCAGCTGTTATTAACAACGCGACTGTCCACCTGCCAAGTTCGCGGCTTTCACTTAGGTTAAGGGAAGCCAGTGGTGGTTATGGGGCCTGCTGCCCCCCAGTCACCCTGCCCACATCTCAGGATTCAGCCTCACCAGTCCCACCAAAGCCTCACCACAGTGGGGACCTGAGCCCGGTGGGGGTGGCACAGGTGGGTCTGGCTGAGGACATGGAGGCTCCCGGGCAGTCCGGGGATGGGGGGAGGGGTGGGAACCAAAAGAAGTGGTGACTAAGACGGGAACCTGAAATGCACTCACACAGAGAACTCCCCCAGGAGGTGGGTTCTTTCATTCTGGCTCCGGTGAGTGACTCATGCGGGGGCAGGTACGGAAGGTTCTAGGGCGCCGGGCGAGATGCTCATCCCTCCCAAGACGCTGGTTGCATAGTGGGCTGTGGAGGGCTGGGGGTGTCTCCCAGATTCTAGGGTTGGGGAATGGATAGGACCTGTGCCTGTGAGGCCTGGAGTCAGTAAGACCCGGGTTCATATACCAGCACTGTTACTTTGTAGCTGTGTGATCTTAGGCAAGCGTCTTCCCCTCTCTGGGCCTCAGTTTCCTCTCCTGTAACATTAGGCTAATTAAATCCACCTCCTGGCGCTAAACCCTTCCTACCGTGCTTTCTTGGATCTTAGTGACTCCCCACCTCAAGGACCTGCCGTGGCTCCCCCTTGCCCACTCAAAGAACCATAGCCTTCTTCTGTCGGGAGTCGGCCGGGGGCTTGGGGGGTGGGTAGGTAAGGAGGAGACACGCTTGTGGAATATGTGCAGACTCTGTGCACCCTTTATCTTTTTTAAACCTCACACAAATCTGTTTCACAGCCAAGAAACCAGCCCCACACAGATGTCCATGTTGCCCAGGGCAGAGGTGGGTTTCAAACCTTCATGTGTCCTTCTCTGCCCAGAATCCCTCTCTCTGTTGGCTACCTAGCCTTGTCCTGTTAACAAAATGGCAGGACTTTAAAGCAGGTATGGGGTTATTACAGAGAAGAATGGAAGGGAGGAGAGAAACCCAGAAATCACACTGCAGGGTCCACCAACTCCCAAGTAACTTTCCAGCCAGTCCGGCCTGCTGCGGTACCTCCACTAGGAAAACGCAGTGGGGAGCCCCCCACTCCCTTTTAGCCAAGCTGAACCTTGGTGACCCAGACAAGTAATAACTTACATTTCTGTTACACGGCGGGTTTGTTGGTGGTGGTGCTCCATACCTTTCTTGTGTGCATCAACTTATTTATAAAGGCACCAGGCCCTGATGATTTCAAAGAAGAATTTAGCTGATCTTCTGAAAATTTAAACTGACAAAGGCAAAGGTAATTCTAATGTTGCTTAAACCATTCCAGGACATAGAAAAAGATAGAAACCCTCCACTTTATTTTATTTTTAAAAATATTTTATTTATTTATTTGAGAGAGAGAGAAAGAGCGAGAGCCTGAGCAGGGGGAGTGGGAGAGAGAGAAGCAGACTCCCTGCTGAGCAGGGAGCCTGGTTCGGGGCTTGATCCCAGGACCCAAAATCATGAGCTGAGCCAAAGGCAGATGCTTAACTGACTGAGCCACCCAGGTGCCCCTATTTTTATTTTTTAAAGAGTATTTATTTATTTGAGGGGTGCCTCGGTAGCTCAGTTGTTTAAATTCAATATCAAAAGAATATCATAGTTTGAGCAAATGGACCTTATCTCAAGAATGCAAGACAAGTTTCATATCAAGTAATTCATCAACATAATTCTTTACATCACATGGAAAGAGAGTAACATTGGGATCATATCAATGGATGTTGAAAAAATTCAATGGCTTTCTCTTAAGGAAAACTACTACAAAGGGGCCCCTGGGTGGCTCAGTCAGTTAAGTGTCTGCCTTCAGCTCAGGTCATGGTCTCAGGGTCCTGGGATCGAGCCCCATGTTGGGGCTCCCTGCTCAACCTCTCCCTCTGCCTGCTGCTCCCCCTACTTGTGCTCACTCTCTCTCTCTCTCTCTCTCTGTCAAATAAACAAATAAAATCTTTAAAAAAAAGAAGAAACTACTTAAGTATCATAAAGTTTCTTCGACCAAACTAACACTAAACACCATTCTAGATACAAAAGCCATTTCCCTTAGAATCAAAACAAAACAGTTTTTGGAGGTTCAAGCAAAGACACTGGGATAAAAAACAATGAAATGCTCACTACTGAGAAAGAAGAGATAAGGCAACTTGATATTGTAAGAAATTGTTGGCTAGAAATAGAAAAAGGAAAAGAGGGTGCCTGGGTGGCTCAGTGGGATAAAGCCTCTGCCTTCGGCTCAGGTCATGATCCCAGGGTCCTGGGATCGAGCCCCACGTCGGGCTCTCTGCTCGGCAGGAGCCTGCTTCCCCCTCTCTCTGCCTGCCTCTCTGCCTACTTGTGATCTCGCTCTCTCTCTCTGTCAAAGAAATAAATAAAATCTTTTAAAAAAAAGAAAAAGGAAAAGATTTCGTCCACATTTCTATCATTAGGAGAACACATCTAACAGAGAAGGGGTAGAAGCTCCATGAGGAAAAAATTGTGTTGAAGGATAAAGAAGCGCTCACATCAGGACCTGGGGCAAGTTAAAAACATCAGAAAAGCACGTATGTCCCCATGTGTCATTCCAATCAAAATACCAATGGGGCCTTCAAAAAAATCAGATAACCCTACATGACATTGCACACGGAAAATGCCACAAATCCACAACCATGGCAACTAAATAAACAACCCAGAAATGGAACCCGTTATGGGAGTCAAAATCATGACAAAATCGGAAGTTCAATTCGGTCAGAAGAGGCCAGTTTACTTAGTAACTGGGGCTAACACAACTGGCTGTCCATTGGAAGAAATAAATAAAATCAGATCAATACCTCATTCTAGCAAAAAGTAGGTTAAAGATGAATTAGCACTTGGGACGCCTGGGTGGCTCAGTCGGTTAAGCGTCTGCCTTCAGTTCAGGTCCTGAACCCAGGGTCCTGGGATCCAGTTCTGCATCAAGCTCCTTTCTTGCTGGGCGGGGATCCTTCTTCTCCCTCTCCCTGCCATTTCCCCTGCTTGTGCACTCTCTCTCTCTCTGTCAAATAAATAAATAAAATCTTAAAAAAAAAAGATGAATGAACCCTTCATAAAAGTTTTAGGAGAACGCTTAGGGAACTATACTTAAAATCTATGGATTGGGGATAATTTTCAAACCCAGAAAAGAAGCCCAGAGGCCAGCAAAAATCTTCCAGATGAATCTATGTTAAACTCAGGAGGGAAGATTATGGGAAAGGTACCCAAGCTAAGTTAAAGGATGATTTCCATTTGCAAACCCAGCAGATGAATGAACCAGCCCATACAGACAGACAGCAAAAGAAAAATGGCAAAATCCAAAGGGCAAATTAAAGTTCAGATGAATTAGCACTTTATACTGAGCGGTAGGCAACAATGAGTGTCTGCTGGGTTTTAGGGGACACACACTGTCATTTTTGCTGATGGAGAGACAAACTCTTAATCTGTGTTTTAGAAAGAAATCTGGCAATATCCCATACTACTCATTTGGAAGATCTTTAAAAATTTACTTTATTGGGCTATGGGAGAATGTGATCCACCAAAATGAAAGAGTAAATCAAGTCTGAGAAACGTTATTCAATACAGGAGTAGGCGCTCCAATAGAAAAGAGAGAGAGAGAGACTTTTCCGGGAAATGATGAGAGGAGACAGACCCTGGGACAATCCTGCAACAGGTCGGAAGATTAGTGGGCTCATCTTGGAGCGGGGTGTGGGGGTGGGGTGAGGGGAGTGTCCCTCTAACCCTTTCCTAGAAGATTAAATTTGGAAACCATTTAATCAAACCAAACCTCTTGAGAAACAAGAGATTGGGGCTGGATTCATAATGAGTACATAGCTGATTCTACACAAATAAAAAAAGAAAATTACCAAGGCCTAGAAAATAAAAGGTCGTATGGAAAGGAAAGGCAATCCTAATTTACTACATGGCTCAGCTAATATAATAAATAGTGAGGGGTGCCTGGGTGGCTCAGTGGGTTAAAGCCTCTGCCTTCGGCTCAGGTCATGATCCGGGCGTCCTGGGATTGAGCCCCACATCGGGCTCTCTGCTCAGCAGGGAGCCTGCTTCCTCCTCTCTCTCTGCCTGCCTGCCTACTTGTGATTTCTGTCTGTCAAATAAATAAAATCTTTAAATAATAATAATAATAATAATAATAATAAATAGCGAAAAATAATGTTCAGTAAGATTCCTGGATGGACACATCCATGTTTTCCATCAAATTCAGGAAGTTTTCAGGGGCGCCCGGGTGACTCAGTCAGTTAAGAGGCTGTCTTCGGCTCAGGTCATGATCTTGGGGTCCTGGGATTCAGCGAGGCATGGGGCGCCCTGCTCAGCGGGCATCCTGCTTCTCCCTCCCCCTCTGCACCTCCACTGCTCATTCTCGCTCTCAAATAAATAAGCAAAAACTTTTAAAAATTCAGGAAGTTTTCAGCCATTGTTCTTCATAATTTTTCTCCTGTCCCTGTAAGTTTTTTAAAAGGATGATTATGTAGGAGATTTCCAGCACAAACAAAGTGAACGTTCACCCAGGCGATGGTTGAAGGAGCTACACTAATATCACACTGCAAAATAACGTGGCACAGGGCATGGGCACACGGAGGCAGGCTGTGTTGGGGCCAAAGGATATGTCTATCCCCCGCTCCTCCTCCACTGCCCTCTACCTCTACTCTTCCCCGCACCCTCCCACCTCACCCCCCAAATCACTATCAAAGTCAATTACTTTGGGTGGGGCTCCACTCCCTGCTGGGGGAGGGAAGCATGTGACAAGGCCTCAGCCAATCAGAGAACCCCATTGCCCTGCCCATGTGATTGGATCAGCGATGGGGACAGGATCCAATCAGAATCAAGCAAACACGGGGAACGCACCAACCGGGACAGCCCGCCTGGGACCAGGACTCACGCTCTTTACGCTCTTTCCGGCTGGGCGTCGCTCTGGAGAGGATGGAGGTTGTGATGGCTGGCAGCCATTCTGCGCCGGGAGGAGAGAGGGCGAAGTCCAGGAATGAGTCTTCCAGGAAGAAATAGAGCAGTTGGGGAAAGAAACCTATCTGGTGTCAAAGTTGAAGCCTTTGCATTAAGCTTCACCTGAAGTTGGTTCTATTTAGGGACTTTTACTTCTTTCTTTGTTTTCACATCAGCGACTTTGAGTTGGGTTTTCTGTTGTTTTGGGCCAAATGGATGCTGGTGGCCCCCAAATCTTGGCTTCAGAAGTGAGCGTCCATCCCCTGGAAGGGCTCAGTGGCTTCTCGTGAACAAGGTCATTTGTTGGTCAGGACTGTATCTGTAAGGCAGATACGGGTGTTTCAGGGGTCTTGTGGAGTAAGTTTCTCTGGATATCAGTCAGAACTCCTTTATTTGCAGGCTCCAGTCACCAGACTCAAATGGATTTATGAGCATATTCGTGCTTGGACAGAATCTCCCCACATGGTGGCCAGGTCCAGCCTTACATGCCACAGACTTAGAAAAATCTAATGAAAAGAGAACACTTTTGTGTTAAGATAGGTGTAATTAAAGGCCAGGAGCTGCTTCACTTGGGTTATATGTCCTTGTCTGAGCCAACTGCTGTGGCTCAGGGGATAGAATGTGCTAGTTGACCAGACCTGGGTCATGTGGCCATACTATGGAACCCATGCGGGGTGGGGTGGGGAGGAATCAGTCCCATCTGAACCACATGGATCAAGAACATGGAAGGGAAATTTGGGGTGCTGGCAACTAAAAGGGGGGGATGAATGGGTCAAAACGAGCAAAAATAGCAGATGTCTACTCCCTCTTACACTATTCTTTGCATCCCAGGGTCCTTATCAGAGCTGTAATTAAATATAACCCAAAAGCCTCCACCTTCTGGAGGCACCCTCTGTTTTCCTCTAATATCAAAAGAGCCCTCTTCCCATATATTAAGGACAACCAGGCCCCTCCTTGATCTTTCCGAGGATTTCCAAGTTGGGGCTCATGGTCTCCCGAGTCAGGCCATGACCAGCCTACTTCTTTTTATTCTTCTTCTTGTCTTTATTGAGGTATCATTGACAAATAAAAACTGTATATGCTTAAGGTTGTATAACTTGATGTTTTGAAATAGGTATACAGTGTGAAATGGTCACCACAAGCTAATGTATGTATTGTCTCACACCGTGTGTGTGTGTGTGTGTGTGTGTGTGTGTCTGGTGAGAACACCTAACATATGCTCTCTTAGTAAATTTCTTTTTTTTTTTTAAGATTGTATTTATTTATTTGACAGAGATCGTAAGTAGGCAGAGAGGAAGGCAGAGAGAGAGGAAGGGAAGCATGCTCCCTGCTGAGCAGAGAGCCTGATGCGGGGCTCGATCCCAGGACCCTGGGATCATGACCTGAGCCGAAGGCAGAGGCTTTAACCCATTGAGCCACCCAGGCGCCCCTCTCTTAGTAAATTTCAAGTGTACAATACGCTGTTGTTGATTACACAGACTGCTTATTTGACTGTCCCTGTACACTCCTGGCCTCAGGTACCACCATATGCTTCTCGCCTTCTTTGGTTCCAGATGAAAACCCCTGAATTTTTCCATTGCCCTCGTTCTCCAAAAACCAAGGATGGGTTGATGAACATTCTCCTCCCCTCAACTGCCAGTAAATAACTGGAAATATCCCCCACATTTGCACCCCGAACTAGGACTAGATGGGAGTGGGGGATAAGGTTCTACATTTTTGAGAGAGAAATGCTGCTTGGGGACTCTCTCCCTCCGTGATGTAAGTAGGTTGAGTTGTCATCTACTGCCTTGCCTGAAGGATGTAATGGGACTTTGAGGCTGCCCTTTAAAAAAAATATTTTATTTATTAGAGAAAGAGAGAGTGCATGTCGTGGGGTGGGGGGAGCATGAGTGGGGGGTGGGGGAGGAGCAGAGGGAGAGGGAGAAGCAGATTTCCTGCTGAGGTCAAAGCCCAACTAGGGGCTCTATCCCAGGACCCAGGGATCATAACCTGAGCCGGAGGCCCAGGCTGCTATTTCGATACGCCTTGTCTTGGCGCGCTTAGCTTTCACTGGCAAGTAGCTAGGAAAACCTTCATAGGACTCAAGGAGCATGTTGAGAAAAAAAAGGGAGAATATGAAGAATACAATCCCTTCCCTTCTGAAGTTCAATGTTACTGGAGCCTTTTTGATGGACTGAGTCTAGCCTGAAGACAATGGGCAGGAGAAACCACTAAGTGCCCTTGAGAAGGCACTTGCCAAGAGCAAGGGGAGGTGCCCTAGGCAAAATGGAAGGGCCTAAGGGGTTGCAGGGGTTGGTCTGGTTCTGATATAGTGCGTAGGAGGGGCTGGAAACCCCTCTGGTCAAGCCCCTGGGGCATGACAGAGCTGGTTGGCAGGGAAGTTCAGGAGTGACGCTAAGCGGCAGACAGAAGCAACGTAGGCAGAAAACCAAGGCCCCCTAGTGTTAAGTCCTGGCATTCTCTGACGCATTGGCAGTTCAAATTTTTATTTTATTTAATTTTTAATTTAATTTATTTTAATTTGTATTTTATCTTATTAATTTTATTACTTTATTTTTATATTTATTTTATTTTATTTTGTTTATTATATTTATTTTAAGTTTATTTTAGTTTTAATTTTATTTAATTTATATTTTAAATTTTGGGTATTTGTACACTAAGGCTCGCGAGCACACAGATACTGTTTGAATTTGTAGATTTCCCCTCCACCCCTTAATAATCCATCAAAGTGTTCTGTGAAGCCTCTGGGTGTGCACCCTCATCATTGCAGAGAAGTGGTAGATGTTTTGAAATGACAGGATTTTTCTCTAACGTATCCTAGATAAAATTCTTGGGGACGAGTCCTTTACCCTCTGATCTAGCTTGGGTAGATTTGTTTTTCTCATTTCTTATTTTCTTTTCCTATTTTTCTTTTACCCCCACCCCCATTTCATAGATAAGTATGTAATCTAATTAATACCTGTTTTTCTCTTTAGCAAGTAAGGGATTGTGTCCCCCCATTCCCCAAATAGTCCATTCATTTATTTGACAGAGAGAGAGGGAGGGAGAGCGCACAAGTGGGAGAGCGAGAGGCAGAGGGAGAACAGGCTCCCCATGGAGCAGGAAGCCCAATGTGGGGCTCGATCCCGGGACCTGGGATCGTGACCTGAACTAAAGGCAGACGCCCAACTGACTGAGTGCCCCAGGTGCCCCAGGATTGTCTGTCTTGTTTGTATCCTTTGGCTGTATCCTCAGCCCCTGAAATAGTATTGGGCATTCATTCGTTAAGCTGACAAATCGCTCGGGGGCATCTGTCCTGTGGCAGGCCCTCCCCTAGGCATCGGGGTCTGGAGGGGGTAGCAGTTGGCCAAACACTGACTCTGTTCTTACAGAATTTCTGTGCTAGCGGCCAGAGATGGAGACAAACAAGAACATGGAATCGGGAGTGGTGGTGAGAGCTCAGCGCCCAATGAAGCAGAGTAAGGGGCTTCTGCTCCAGGAAGTTTTCTCTGATTGCCTGATATTTGAGCAGGGACCTGAAGGATGGGAAGCAGGAGATTTGGGAGAGTCCTGGGCAAAGGTATGGGCCCCAAGGGGAGAGCAGGCTGGGTGGTCCTAGCAGCCAGGGCAGCATGGGGGAGCGGGGGAGGGGATGGAGTGGGACCTTGGAGGCCACTGTAAGGACTTCCACCTTAACTGGGTGGTATAAGGAGCTACCGAAGGGTCTGGAACAGAGCAAAGGATCTTATCCGTGATAAGGTAATACATTTCTTGCTGAATATATGTGGAATCATGAAACTTCCTTTTTTTTTTAAGATTTTTATTTATTTATTTGACAGACAGCGATCACAAGTAGGCAGAGAGGCAGGCAGAGAGAGAGGAGGAAGCAGGCTCCCCGCTGAGCAGAGAGCCTGATGTGGGGCTGGATCCCAGGACCCTGGGACCATGACCCCACCCGAAGGCAGAGGCTTTAACCCACTGAGCCACCCAGGTGCCCCGAATCATGAAACTTCTTAATGAAGCCACTCCACTTTGCCTTCAACTTTGCCCATTCAGCTTCCTCTCACCCGGCCATGCCCCGTGGCACTGAGAAGTCGGAATCCTCGGGTTTTCTGTTGTTGGTGAGCTCCTGACACCCCCAAACTTGATGAGCTTCCCAGTTCTGCACTTTCCCAGCACCCAGCCTTGAATGTGAGTAATGTCTGTCTCCACCCTTCCGTTGCTGGCTGCCTGAGGACAGGGATGCCATCAGGCCTGCTCACTGCTGTATCTCGGGAGGGACACAGAAGGTGCTTAGTAAATATTTGCTGGGTGGTGACTGGGTAAAGCAGCCTACTGATTTACTATGTTCCTCTGGGCTTTGGCTTCTATGTCTGCCCAGTCTGAAGCTGGACACCGGGCCAGGGATGAGCCCTGGTCCCTTCCCTCCCAGAACCTGGTCCTTCTTCTTGTTGCCTTCAAGACTCCTCTAGGCCCCAGGAGGACTGAGGAACTTGCTCTCAGACTCTGGAGACCCCACTTTAGAAAATCTGTTAAGCTTTCAGCTCAAGAGTCATTGTGTGACCCCCCCCCAAATCTGTATCTGAGACAAGACAGCCACCCCATGGTCATTTTTCTAGACTTTTGTTTATTTTATAGCAATTGTCATGATTAGAGAAGTAAATAACACATTTAAAAACCTTCTTAGGGCCAAAGGATGCCAGAGTATTTACAAACATATGGGGGAGCGGCGGCAAGACATGAGGGGCTGGGGCTTGGGAGCTGGGTTTCTACCCAGGCCCTGAGCCAGGCTTGGATGCTGATGCTAACCACCGCGACTGTCCCACCGGCCACAGCGTGGGCTCAAGGAATATTGGCAGCCTTGGGGATCTCTCCGTGGACCTGATGGCAGGCCCTCTAGCTAACCTGTGGCCCTGCCTCCCGCCCAGGGGGCTCCCCACACCCCACAGGCCAGCTCAGAGGGGCCTCTGGGAAGCACCAAAGGACAGGGGCAGTGTGGGGGTACAGGGGCTGGGACAGAGATCAGGGATGACCCGGCCTGCCCGGGGTGGGACAGAGAGAGAGAGAGAGAGACACACACACACACACACACACACCTTCACAGAAGAATCGAAAAGAGGAAGATTTTTTTGTGTGTTGTCTTCTAAGTCTTTGTGTCTATGATGTTATTAATTTTTTGCTATTTGTTTCTTCGACAGTGACATAAACTGAGGTAAACGTCTGTGACCAACACCTCTCCTAAGGGGCAAAGAGTCCCAACCCAACTAGCAGAGGGGGGCACCAGCAGCGGGGGGGAGGAGGGAGCCCCGACGTTGAGGGAGCAGGCCTGGCTCGGGTCTGGCTCCTGGTGTCGAGCAGTTGCTGCCCCTCCCTGTGCCTCTGAACATAGGGGCTGGGCTAACTAACTACGGTCCCCTTTCCAACTCTAACATTCTAGATACTACAACGAGGGAGAAACTCCCAGATAGGATCTTAATAGAGAAAGAGAGAGAGAGGGCGCACGGCGAGGGACATCTACTTGGAATCTTGCGTCCGTGTTATTGCAGGAGAGACAGGATGTTGAGAGGCCTAAGGCAAAAAAGGAGAAGTCACGGCTGGGAGAGGTGGCCCAGATGGGCTTCAGGTGGGCCGGGGGCAGTGATGGGGGGGCCCTTCTCTGAAACCCGGCCCTTGGTGGGAGGAGGGATTGCTACTTACCTGGCACCTGGAGGGCCCCAGGGCCCACGGCAGAGGGGGGCCTCCAGAGGGGTGGGCACACGGAGGGGAGCGGGGCCAGGCCCTGGGGCCACCGCACACTGTTTGTAAACTGGACCCAGGCAGGGCAGGGGGACCCATAGCCCTTTATGCGCAGTGGGAATGAGGGATGAGTGGAGAGAGGGGGGATTCCAGGCCAGAGGGTGGTGGAGCCCTCTCTGGTCAGCCAGGCTCCTCAGAGAGCAACCTCCAATGGCCTAGAACCCCAGGAGGACCCCGGCAGGTGTGGCCCGGGGCGGTGGCTGGGCCCTGCCAGGTGGAAGGAGCAGCCTCACGCACGTCGAGGTTATTGCGGGGTCCCGGGCCTCCGCATCGAGGTCAGGGGTCTCGAGGGGACGTTGGGTGAGGTCGGGTTCCTGTTGTGCTGCCTCGGGGCCTGAATCCCCCGTTGGGTGCCTCCCGGCCAGATTCCCTGAGGGGCGCGTGGTGACACACAGGCGTGGACACCCGCAGACAGCTGCCTGGGGAGGATCCTGGGGCCAGGCGGAGTTTTGGAGGCGTCTGGATGCCGTCGCTGAACACACGAGACTATACGCAAACATGGACACTCGACTCACACTCACACCACACACACATCTGTTCACACACTCACACCCCTCGGGTTTCCATGGACCTCCACCCTCATTCCCACGGCATCCTCACACCCACAGCAGCCCACTCCAGTACTAGGAACCTGGAAGATGTGGGGATGGGGGCAACCCCGGGCTGATGTGTCGGTCCCCAGCAGAAACCCAGGGACACTCCTGGCCCAGGTCACTGTGTCTGGGCTCAGGGAGCGAGGATCAAGGGGGTCTGAGGTTCCCAGGCCTGGGGAAGGTGCGGCCAGCAGGGGGAGCTGGGCCGGCCCCTGGGCTCTGCACTCACTCCCGGTGTCCCGGCTTTGTAGGGCGGTCGCCGAGGCCCCGCCCTGGCAGCCCTCCCCTCCTTGAGTTTGGAGGACAGTTCCTTGGGCGGGGGGGGGGGGGGGGGGGGGGGGGGGGGGGGGGGGGGTGTTTCTTCCAGGGTTCCACCTCTCAGGGGTCTGTGCGGCAGGGGGCAAGTTGCCCTCTTTCTGGGCTCAGTGTCCTCACCTCAGGGGAATGGGTTGTGGGGGGTCTCTGGATTCTTCGGGGCCTGTGCCTGCGCGCGCGCACGCGCACACACACACACACACACACACACACACACACACAGTTTTGCCACATCCAGGCATTTGCTACATTTTGCAGGAGGCTTGGCCTCTCCGCTCCAGCCTCCCAGGAAAGCGCAGGGCGCCACTGAGTAACACCCCTGCCCTCAGCTCATCGCCCTCCCCCCAGCCAGTGCTCGAGGGCCCTAAGTAGCCCCTTCTCTGCCCCAACACTTCCGTCCCCTTCTGTGCCCGAGTGCGTGTTGGGGGAAGGGCGCAGGGTGGGGGCGGCCAGGAGGGAGGACCAGCGGTGGGACTGCGGGATGATCTGCCAGGGGTTGCAAAGGGCCAGGAGCAACTAGTCGGGGTTCCAGGGTTCGGGGAGGTGTGTGTGTGTATCGGGGGGGGGGGGAGTCTGCCCGCAAGCTCCCTTGCTCCGGGTGTCGGGGAAGAGGGGGGCCTCTGAATCCTCGGGTCTGCGGGGCTCGGCGCCTGAGGGCCAAGCCCTCGTCCCACAGGCGGGGCAAGAGGTCTTTTGGTGGCTATCTCGGCAGCCCGCCGCGGACCGGGCGCCCGGACCCGCCGCCCGCCCGGCCTAGCGCTACTCCCTCCCGCCGCCGCGGAAGGGTGGGGGGCGGTCGGATTCGCCGCGGCCCCGCTCCACCACGACTCCGCGCGGGCCCAGGGCGGCTCCCGGAGGCCCGGCCTGGTGCAAGCACGGCGCCTCGGCCCCGAGGGCAGCAGAGGCGGCTCAGACGCAGATCTCGATGGCCGTGGCCAGCACCACCTGCCCTTTGCTCTTGTCCGGGCGGCCGTCGGTCCTGCCTGGGGGCCCCGGGGGCGCCAGGCCGGCCTCGGGCACGGGCACGGGCACCGGCACGGGCGCGGGCCCGACGGCGGGGGGCGCGGGCCGGGAGCCGCTGCCGCTCTCGGTCAGCACCGTCCGCTTGAGCGGCCCGGGCGCCTCGAGGCGCAGCGGCCCGGCGGCGGGCGGCCGGTCCCCGGGGGGCTTGCGCGCGCGGTGCGAGGGCCGGCGCCGCAGCTCGGACGTGAGCTCGTGCTTGAGGAAGCGGAAGACCTCCTTGGCCGGCCCGCGGCGCTCGGGCTCCAGGGCCAGCAGGCGCTGGAACATGCGCAGCGCGGGCTCCGTGAAGCGGCGCCACTGCGACGGCAGCCCCGGCAGGCGGCCCCGCTGCCAGCGCACGAACTCCTCGAAGAAGGCGTCCGCGCCCGACGCCGCCTCCCACGGGAAGTTCCCGGTGAGCACGCAGAAGATGAGCACGCCGAAGGCCCACACGTCCACGCCCGTGTCCACCGCGAAGCCGTCGGCGCGGCCCGCCTGGCACACCTCGGGCGCCGTGTAGGGGATGGTGCCGCTGACCCGCTTCACGCGGCAGCCCACGCGGCGCGTCATGCCGAAGTCGGCCAGCTTCACGCGGCGGCACTCACGGTCGAACAGCAGCACGTTCTCGGGCTTGATGTCGCGGTGCACTAGCTGCCGCCCGTGCATGAAGTCCAGTGCCAGGCCCAGCTGCTGCACGCAGCGCTTCACCGTGTCCTCGGGGAGCCCCACCTGCAGGCCCGGAGTGGATTGGGGTAGTGGGTTGGAAGGGGGAGCCGCGCTCTGGGAAGGCTGCCCCACCTCCACCCCGACCCCACTCCCGTCCCTGCCTGTCTCCTCCGGCCTATCACTCTTCACTGCTGCCATTCCCCATCCCACAGGGGCCGGGGGCGGGGCGTACACCTGTTCCCTCCCTGGTCCTCTCTTTTTCACCCCGCACCCTCTTCCCTGGTCCCTGCCCCTGAGCGCCCTCTCCCGCACTGTCTCACCAACCCCTGCCTGCCTTGCCACTCGCCCCCTTGGGCTCGGGCACAGACTCACCCCCTCCCCCCACCAAACGCAGAGTACGGAGCCTGGAGTCCTCCTGGCACTCTACCCCCACTCCAGGGTGCCTCCTCTGGGAAGCCACTGGTGGCCCCGCTGTCTCGTCTCCCCTCTTGTGTCCCCGCTGTCCCCAGATAGGTGCTGGACTTCATCCCATCCCCCTGCTATTGCCCTGGAGTGCCTGGCTCCGTTAGTACCCCCCTCCCCCCGGGGGGGCGGGCGGGCGCTCTGGGCCACCACACCAAGTACCTGAGGAGGGATGATGTCGAACAGGTCCCCCGCGGGCGCATACTCTTGGGCGAAGACATAGCAGTCCTCTGTCTCAAAAACCACGTCAAAGACCTTGATGATGAAGGGGCTGGAGGAGAGGCTGTTGGTGATGCTCACCTCCCGCAGGAAGTTCTTCAGCTTCGTCTTGCTCTTGTTCACAAACTTCAGTGCCATTTTCGTGCCTGACGGGGAGGCAGCCACAGCAGTGAAGGTCTCCTAGTTCCTGCGCCCGGTGCCCCCAGGCCTGCCTGTGCCCGCCTATTCCCGCCCAGAGGCGTCTATCCCTGCCCAGAGGCCGTGTGGGTCTGTCCTCATCCTACTGGTAGGAAACTGAGGTCCCGCCAGGGGAAAGGACTTCCGGGAGGGGAAAGGACTTGCCAGAGGCCATGCAGTGACTCAGGGGTCAGCCTGGGTCTCCTGCCACAGCCTGTGAGGACCGCCTGCTCCTTTCTCCAGGCTCTCCTTTTCCTCTGACATTCAACACACTTCTTTCATCTGGTGGATCTCCCCCTGCTCCCCGCCTCAGGACAGACCCCCCTGAATCTCGGTCTTGTTCGTTGCCCTCTCCCCAGTGCCTACGACCCTATGGTGCATCAAAGCTGCTCAATGAATGTTTGTTAAATGGATGATAAAAAGGAATTCGACAGGAGAGGTGAGGGCCTGCAAGGCCTATGTCCCTGCCTTTGTCCTTGGGCGGCCATCTGTACCCCGTGGGGGTGCACAACTGTGTGTGGCACACGTGTCCACAGAGCACTCAAGAAACGCAGGCCCTCCCCTCTGCACTCGCCATTCACAAGCCGCTCCTCCTAATGACCCTAGGAGGTGGGCGAGCCTGAATGCTACCCTATTTTACAGAGGAGGAACCTAGGCACAGAGAGGTTAAGCCACTTGTCCAAGGTCACACAGAAAGAAAGGGGCAAAGCTCAGGGAACCCCATGTCCAGAGTTCCCCCAGCTGCTGTCAGCTGGCACAGAACCCCCCACCCCTGGTGTGTGCAGCTGTGGGAACTCAGGAAGTCCCTGTCCCTGACTGGTTAGGAGGGTGCCGCTGTGAGTGTATGGTGTGGGGAAGGCATCATGCTCCTGAGTGAGAAGTTTCTGGAGATGAGTCTTGTCCTGGCTCGAAGGCTCTCTAGCTGTATGACCTCAGCTGAGTGACTGGATCTCCAGGTCTCAATGTCTTCATCCGAGAAATGGACATAGCCATATGACCTCCCAGAGGCATCTCCCATCCCTCCTTAAGCACGGTGCCCTGATTCCAAGGACCCACTCTCAGCTCTGCCTGCTTCCCTGGGGTCAGCCCTGACTTCTCTACTGAGCTCCAGATGTCCCCGGGTCAGCCCCCCAGCTGTCCCCAAGCACCCTACCCTCCAGCCTGGGCCCTGTACCCCCTCTCATGTCTCCCTGGGCTCCTCAGGCTTCATCTCTCCGCCTGGATCAGTCTCCCTGCTGACCTCTTGGCTCCTGAAGAGAGCACCGAGAGCCTCAGACAGGTTCCCAGCCCAGCCTTCAAAGCCGGCCACCGGGCAGATACTCACCTGTGCCCTTGTAGGCCACGAGATCCACCTTCCCATAGGTGCCCTTGCCTAGCTCCCGGACAAGTTCGTAGTGCTTGGTCACATCACTGGCGGCCAGCGTGCGGAGGGTCAGTGCCTGCATGTCTTCAGTGAGGAGGGGCACGCCTGCACCCAGCCCAGGGGCAGTCCCTGGCCCACAGCAGGGCAGGGAGCGGGGTGGTTCGGGCTCTGGGCAGCCCACGCTCATCTTCTCTCTGTTGTGGGGCAGGGGGCAGGGAGGTGGCATGAAATGTGATGTCTAGCCATGGCCCTCTGGTCATGGTACCTAGGGTCCCGGGCTGCCAGGCTCAAGATGACCACAAGGGGGCGACAGGCACCTTTGCTGCATTCCCTTTTCCTCAAAGCTTCAGGGCCAGACCTGAGCTAGCACTCTGGGGAGACACCCACAGTCCCCACTTGGGTACCACTGGCCTGTCTCGGGATGTCATTCAGACATGGCATCAGACAAGGCACAGGTGTTTATGTCACACAAAGACCCTCCATATACCAAGTTCACACGGGTGCTCTTATTCATAGATATTGATCTGCACCTGCTGTTCCCCAGTGGCTTGCTGTTCAGAGCCATGGGGACACCACACTACACAAACAGGTAAGAATCCCACCTCAGGGCGCCCAGGTGGCTCAGTCGGCTAAGTGTCTGCCTTTGGCTCTGGTTGATCTCTGGGTCCTGGGATGGAGCCCCCCCCACCCCCCCGCAGCCGTCAGGCGGTCTGCTTCTCCCTCTGCCCCTCCCCACCCCGTATGCGCACTCGCTGGCTCTCGCTCTCTCTCTCAAATGAATAAATAAAATCTGTTATATATAAAAAGAGAATCCCACCCTCATGGGACTTACGTTCCAAGGGGGGTGATGGACAATACCCCATGAATTATATATGCTTATAAAAGGT
>PISX010008645.1:0-17391 GCA_004024625.1 Mellivora capensis | reverse complement strand
GGGGGGCATAGAGCTGCTGGGGGGAAGAGCCCAGGCCTGGGGTGACAGCAAATGCCCAACTGGGCCTGCATTTCTTGTCTGTCGGGAGGGGGGGCGGGTTGGGCTGGGGAGCCGGGCTTCCAGAGCAGGTGCACTCGTGTCTGTGTGTGTATGGCAGGAGAGGCCCGTGAGGAATCCTCCAGAAGCCTCTGCCCTCACCTCACTCCCTCCTACCTCCAATCCCAGGTGACTCAGCCAGCACTCCCCCAGCCCCCACCCCTGCAAGCCAGTCCCGGGCTCTAGGAGAGAAGGCAGACTCTGAGCCAGCTGGCCTAGCTTTGGATCCAGCTCTGTCACCTGCTAGCTGGATGGCCTTGGGCAAGTACCTTCATCTTTCCTTGCCTTAGTTTTCCATCTATAAAAAGGATAGAATAGTGCCTTCTCCCCATGGGCTTGTGACTTATTAAAGGACTTGGCCGTGGACTTCTCGGTGCCCGGTACACAGTGAGCCCTCTGTGAGTGCCAGGTGCCTGTGCTCTCTCAGTGGTGGGATCTGTGTTCCTTCTGGCTGGCCCTCGGAGGCTGTGAACAGGGCGGGCACTTCAGGAGCCCTGCGTGCTCACTCTGGCCCAGCCGCTCCCCTTCCAGGCCCAAACCCTCCCCTCTCCTCCTCTGCCTTCCCCTTCCCTCTTGGCACGACCCAGCCTCCCACTTCACAAGGAGAGGAGGAACATCAGGAGGGAACTTCCTGGCCTCCCACCCAGCCGCAAACGGAGCTCCATCTGCACGTCCTCCCGCTGGCTGGGGGAGCAGTGGGCCCTCCTCCCCTCCTCTGATTTGGCTCCTGCCCCTTCTGCTGCCTCAGGATCCTGCTCCCCCCACTCAGCCCCCTTCCCCTCCATTCATGAGCAAACAGAACCTTCCCCCGCCACAGCCACTGCCTTGCCTTTCCGAATTCTTACGGTCTGAATGTATGCCAGGAGTCTGTCGGAAACGCCACTCAAATGCCCTCAGAGGGGCGCATCTGTAGCCTGGACTAGCTCATTTCCTAGACGCCCCCCCAGCAGAGGGAGAGATGGTGCCAGGCCCACAGACACGGGGTCCTGCTGCCCTGACCTCCACCACCCAACCGGGCCGCGGCACCTGTCACCAAGGTTCAATGCAGTCCCAGCTCTAACTGGACAGTACTGGGTCCCTCTCACTGCAGCCATCTACTAGGCGAAAGTGGCGGCTTCTGCCCATGATGGTCTTTCCTTGCTTTCAGTGCTGGAAGGGGTCACCCGTCCCAACCTCTGTAGAATGCCCACATGCTCCCCGGGTGGGGAGAATTCCGAGCCAGGGAACGCAGGCGATCTGCTTTGATGTGACAGGGAGAGGGATGGCCCTTTCTGGGGAGAGTGCAGGCCTCTCCCTCAAGGGTTCCGAGGAGTCCACACCCTCTTTGCCTTGAACTCTTCTCCCTGCCCGCTGGAGAGAAACTGCTGGGCTGCTCTGCTGACCTACTTCTCCAGGACGTGGTGTGTGGCCTCCCCGAGGGCTGCCGCGCGGGGCTGGCCATGGGCGTGCATGCACATGCACACACACGTGTGCGATGCTCCCACCTCGGGCTGTGGCCCTGCCCATTATTTTGGGTTGTTTCTGCGTCCTCTGGAGACTGACTGGCAGCTGCAAGTCGCTAGAAGCTCTTCTTACTTCTCTCCCCACCTCCCTCACGCAGGGGCTGCTGGGTGCATGACTCTCTCTGCTGCTGCTTTGGCCTCAGAGCTGCACTGCGTAGGCACCAGTCTGAGTCAGGGGTGGGTTTGGGTCCCACATTTGCCCCCTGCAGTCCAGGTCCAGCCCGTGTTTTGACCACCACCCTGCACTGCTCCTCTCTCTCATCTCCTCTGCCAGTCCTGCTGCCCGCCTTGACCTCCCCCTGCCCCATCTGCAATCTTCTGGATCTCTGTCCTCAGGTCCCACTCCTCCAGGAAGTCTTCCCTGCTGCCCCAGGTGCCGATTCCTGCCTTTGCTGAGCCCCAGGATTCACACAGGGTCTGTGTGTCTCTCTCTGAGAGTTCCTGTTGAAATGTCTTGGGGTGATCTCAACGTTGTCCCCTGTCTGTCCCCGTCAACAAGCCAAGAGGTCCCCAGAGGAAGGGGCTACATCTGACCCAACTTGCCCTCATCCCTTCCCTTAGTTCCTAGGGCCCTGCATTGGGGGTCTTCACCATTGACCCCTCCCTCCTTCACAACCTCCCTCTCCCTTCAGGCCTGTTCTCTGCAAGGCGTCAGCAGGCGACAAGGAACTAATCCACACAGCCGTCCCTGTCGCTGCGTCATGGCCCAGGTACACACTGCCTCTGACCCAGTTACCACGCATGTGACTTAAGAGGCACAGTGGGGAGTGACAGAAACAGCACAGGCCTCGGGGCTCAGCAGGCTTGCCCTTGATCCTGGCGTGCGCTGCTTTTGAGTGGTGACCTTGAGCAAGTCACTTGTCTGGGCCTCCGGGACCACACCTTTACGACGGGGAGAATCCCAACTATGACAACAGCAGCAGCTAACACTGAAGTAGGGCCCTGCTCTGAGGATGGGCTCATCGTCACCATTTAGTGGGTAGGTGTTCTCATGACCCCTATTTTGGGAGAAGGAGAAGGAGGCAGAGAACCCCTACCCAAGGTCAGAAGGCTTACATGGGGATTGGTTCCAAAGTTGGCGCTCTTAACCACAGTTTTCCCAAGCCAGAATGTTGGGAGAACGTCCCATCCGGATCCCTGGGTATCCAAGTGGGGAAACTGAGGCTCAGGAGAGAGCAAAGCCTGAGCCGAAGCTGCCTGTGCATCCACCGAACTCCTGCGGAGAGCCGACTGGGTGTCAGGCACTGTCCAGGCCCTTCCCGTGTTGTATTAACTCACTTAATCCCCACAGCGGCGAGGACAGAGCAACTTCTTTTAGGCAGGGACTCGAGGCCAGAGAGGAAAGTAAGACACTGATGCCTGCCGAGTGCTTGAGGGCACGTACAAGCGGGAACTTGATCTAAAACCATTTTACCTTCATCCCCCTTGAAGGAGTGGCTGTGGACTTGGGTAACTGTGAACTTTCCAGCAGCAGGTGGTGGAGGCCCCTGACTGCTTTCCCTCCCCCTCATCCTGTGTGGTTGACACTATGGTCCATGGTGCACACTCAAGCTGACCTGGCTGTTCTGGGGGACCCCCCCAATGCCTTGCACCTCAAGTGTGTGTCCTCACTGGCCCCGAGGAAGGCCCTCGGTTTCCCCTCCGTTGCTGAAGGCGGGGGGGGGGGGGTGTCACCCGGCCTTCCACTCAGCACTTGTGGCTGTGGCCCTGTGGGTTGGGTCTTCTGCCACATGTTGGGAGGGCTTCCCAAGCAAGAAGCAAGACTGAACCACCTACCACTTCCTGTTGGCAGGTGGCTTGAGCTGGGTGTTTCTCTTATATGCATAACTATCCAATGCATTGGTACTTCCCTTCCCTAACACACACACACACACACACACACACAGTGCCAGGCTGGCAAAATTTCACTCGCTGAGTCCTCGTAAGTATCCCGAGAAGGCCAAGATGTCTCCCGTTTTTTAAACAAACAGCTTAGGGACGCCTGGGCGGCTCAGTTAGTTGAGCCACTGCCTTTGGCTCAGGTCATGATCCCAACGTCCTGGGATCGAGTCCCAAATCGGGCTCCTTGCTCAGCAGGAGCCTGCTTCTCCGTCTGCCTCTGCCTGCCACTCTGTCTGCCTGTGCTCACTCTGACAAATAAATAAATAAAATCTTTAAAAAAAAAAAAAGAATAAACAAACAGCTTAACCTAGTACACACTATGAAATGTACCCATAGTAGGCATACAATTCAAGGATTTTAGTAAATGTCCATTGCCACGATCAAGTGGTGCTTTCTACTTTATAGATGAAGCATGGAGGCCCAGGAGGTTGGCGATTTACTATGGTTTTGGCAAAGATAGCCAACTGTCCATCGGAACTTTGTGTTTCCTCTTTTATAACGCAGAGCTGTTGCTGGAGGGCGGCTCAGCAGGGAAGTCTATTTCCCGCCCTCCTGGCAGCCAGGTGTGGCCACCTGACCAGCTTCCCCCTAGAATGGGAGCAGAAATGATGGCAGTCACTGATGGGCGAGGCCTCTTCAAAGTGGGGGGCTTTCTCTCTTTTCTCTCCTCCCACAAGTGGGCCTGATACAGAGGCCTTGGGGTCCTAAGAGACAGGGGAGGGGCACCTGGGTGGCTCAGTGAGGTAAGCCTGGGCCTTCAGCTCAGGTCATGATCCCAGGGTCCTGGGGCTGAGCCCCAAATTGGCTTCCTGCTCAGCCGCGAGCCTACTTCTCCCTCTTCCCGCCACTCCTCCTGCTCATTCTCTCTCAAAGAAATAAATAAATCTTAAAAAAAAAAAAAAAAAAACACAACAACAGTGGAGCTAGGAGCTAGGAGCAGCCTGGGTGCCTGGCTGTGGGCAGTCTCTTGCCGATGGAGGTTACCCACTCTACATCTTATGGAACCTGGAAGTAAATGACCGTTGTGTTAGGGCTCCTGAGATAGAGAGGTTTCTTTGTTACAGCAGCTAGCACTAGTCTAATCCAAGGATTATGTAGCCAGGAGGCCAAAGAGCTAGGATTTGAACCTCTGTGTGTCCAACTGCCTAGAGGGGGTGACCAGTCTGTAAAGATGGGGGGCCTGCTCTTATCCTATCTCATGGGAGAATAAGAATACTAGCAAATATTTATTGAGTGTTTCCATATGCCAAGTGCTGGGCTAACCATGATGGATTAAATGATTTAACAAGCACAAGTCCGGGTGGTAGGTGCTACTCTGATGACCCCATCTTACAGAAAGGGATACGGAGGCACTGATGGGCTAACCAGTCTGGATCTGAACTCAGGCTGTCAGGCTTCAGGTCCCATGCTCTTATGCACAGTGTCCTCTGAGGCTCCTAAAGGTAAACCCAAGCAGAGAACAGCACAATGAGACAGTTCTTGTGTCACGACAGGGAGGAAATGTGTTCTCAGTCGCTGAGGGTAGAGAAGCAGAGACCTAGATGTCCCTCTGTTGGGGAATCGGCAGTGGGGGGTTGCGGCTGGACCAAGTGACATCAGCCAGGCCTTTCTTACTCTCATTCTGGAAGTCTAAGATTCTCTGTCCCCATGCCCAGGTCCCCTCCCTCAGGTCACTGCACTCATGCTGTGCCCTTAGCACAGGCAAACCCCAAGACTAGCCCTAACCAAGCCCTGGCCTGGAAGGAGTCCATCGAACAGATGATGGTTGCTGGCTGGGTCACTGCTCTGGGTTCGTCTTACGAAAAGCCGTGTCACCAAAGCAGCCATAAAACAAAAGCATCGTTTCAGGTACTGAGTGGGGAGGGGGGGGGCTGCTCCACTTTGCTTCTTCTTCTTCTTTTTTTTTTTTTTAAGATTTATTTATTTATTTGACAGACAGAGATCACAAGTAGGCAGAGAGAGAGAGGAAGAAGCAGGCTCCCCGCTGAGCGGATAGCCCAATGAGGGGCTCGATCCCAGGACCCTGGGATCATGACCAGAGCCGAAGGCAGAGGCTTTAACCCACTGAGCCACCCAGATGCCCCGTCCATTTTGCTTCTATGCAGAGGGAGGGGCTGGATCATGATGCTCCCAGCCTACTTAGCTAAGCCAGCTTCAGATACCCTCTGCCCCCTTTCCTGCCTCCAAGCTTCTCCCTCTAAGGCCTCCTTATCCACGTCTTAAGACCGCATCTGACCCACACCTTGCCTTGCTCAGGCATTCAGCCTGTGGTGCTTTTTCCTGCTCAGCATGAACTTCCCTTTCTTCAGGGAATGGCCCCTCTCTCAGGCCACGTGGCTCAGGAGAACTGTCTCCACCCAGCTTCGGGGCAGGCTGGATGCAGCTGGGCTGGCCAGCAGGTTCAGAGACCTGTGACCAAAACTGACTCCCTGGGATCTAGAACTAGGACTTGGGCTTCAGCCATCGGGAAAGAGATGCCTCCCAATCCCTGGGATGCAACCCTAGAGGGCAAAGTCTGGAGCTGCTGGGGGCGGGCTTTGCCACCATGCAGGGAGAGCCTGCTTGAGAGTAAAACATTAGAGAAGCAAAGCGGAGCTGTAAGGTGGAGGGATTTCTGGTAACTCTGGGCACCTGGATCCAGGCAGGACTGAAAGCAATTATACTCCTGACCATTTGTTTCATGCATCGATACATTTTCCTTTTTGGCTTAAGCCACTCTGAATTGAGTTTATGTAACTTGCAGCCTAAAGATTCCAGAGAAGTATGTCTATTCAGGCCTGGGCACTGTGCCGGGTGCTGGCATGGGGCAGAGTGGGTTAGGGCAATGCATCAGGTAGAAGATATGAACCTACGAACTAGGAAGGTAGACAAAATAAGGACTCAGATAACCAGAAGGCCAGAAATGCCATGTCAGTGCTCCAGCATTTCCAAGGAGGGCACGACAGAGGGGATCGGGGTGGGGGGGTGCTTCCTGGAGGAAGTGACACACAGACGGGCTTTGAAGGGGATTGACAATCTAGCAAGAAACCCAAGAGGTCCTCGAAAGCAACCCTCATGCCTTAATCACCTTGGTAGTCCTAGGGCTTAGCCAGGGTGTGACAAATGCTGGGTAAATAATTCTTTACGTGTTCGGTAAGTTGTAACTTTTTATGTCTTAGTTCTCTTGAACAGGATCCTGCAGGCACATAGTTAATTTCCCAGGGGCTTGTGTGAGGTATCATTTGCCCACAGAAAGCCAGTGGCTGGGCTGGGCTGGAGGCCAGGGCCTCTGCACAGTGGGGTGTGCTCTGCCTCTCACAGCCCATCCACAGCACAGTAGAGGGGGGCGTGGCTGGGAGTGCCACTGGTGGGGACCGAGAGGCCACAGGTGCTATGAGAGAGGAAAGTGACCGAACTGCTAACACTAAGGATCCCCCAGGTGTGCCAAGGGCCTCAGAGAAATTAACTTATCTAAGCCTTGCAACACCCTGTGACATGGGGACTGTTATTTACCTCAACTTACAGAAGAGGAAACTGAGGCCCAGAGCAGTCATGTCCCTTGACCAAGATCATCCCATAAATGGCAGAGCTGAGATTCAAACCCAGGCATTATCACTCCAGTGTCCAAAAGCCTGGCCACTCTGTTTCATTGTTCCTAATCGGTATCATGCCAATTACCACTCATTTTCTCAACATGCCAATGCTTCACATTGGGGCTGTCATCTTTATGGCACCCCTGCGTAACAGAGAAGGACGCAGAGGCCTAAAGGGGTTCAGCAGCCTGCTCCAGGCCACTCAGCCAGTAAAGGGCAGAGACAAGGACTGAACCCCAAACTTCCCTCCTCAATTCTACTCTTGGTCTCTGGCCCCATTATCTTCAGCACCACAGGCGAGGACAGCACCCAGGCAGCCCTGCACAACTGTGCAAGGCTAGGAGAAGCCAGAGGAGGGGAGGCAGCCCGGATGGGGATGGAGGGAGGGGCCACTGCAGAACTGGAACCCAGGCCCCCTCTCCCTGGGGCCACTGGAAAGGTAGGACTGGATACACTGCCATTTATTTAACCAAACCCCTACTGGGTCATGTCCAACTTTTTGCCACTTTAAACAAAAGTTGCCTTGTACATAAGTCATTTTGCAGTATGCTGATGTGTCTGTATGCTCAGCTCTAGAAATGGGTGGCCACCTTAAAGGGTGAATGAGTTCTGAATTTCTATAGAATGTCCGGTGTCCCCCAGAGGGCCGTACCACTGGCCCTCCCCCAGCCATGTAGGAGACAGCGGCTTCTTGGTGGGGCACAGCGGCTGCCCCCAGCTCCCTCGCCCTCTCTGGGCCTCTGTCTCACTTGCTTTAGTATCCTACTTTGAAATGGGAGGGAGGTGCAGGGGAATAAGAATAGGTTTCTCACGTGCGTATATTTGCATGAAGGAGCTCCGGAATCCACAACAGACATTAATAAAGGTACCGGACCTTCTCAACCCTCACGGGCGCTGGTGTGAGCCATCCTGGTCCCACGGGTACAGTGGTAACTTCCTACCTAGCACCCCCCCACCCACCACAGCCACTCGGGACACACTGTGCCCCAGCTCAGCACCCACCATCAGCTCCCATTTCATTCCAAAGTTCTTACAGGAGCCCTCAACTTACCCCTCTGAACTGTCTCCTCCCTCCCCTGCTCCAGACACGCTGCTCTCCCTGCTGTTCCCCAAACATGCCAGCTCCTGGCCTGGGGGCTGTTCTCTCTGCTCTTAGATGGCCACATGGCTCCTTTCCTTCAAGTTCTGCTCAAATGACACCTTCTCAACTAGGGTTCCTCTACCGCACTCCCCTTATCCTGCTCTAGTGTCCCCGAGTAAACGGTATCCCTCTAACGTTTTATGTAATTTACTGCCTGGTGAGATCTACCGTGACCCTGTCTCTTTGCCACTAGAACGTCAGCGTGACCCTGTCTCTTCGCCACTAGAATTTCAGCGCTAGGAGGGCAGGGATGCTGGTTTTGTCTCCTGCGGATCCCCCAGCAGCTAGGACAGTGCCTGCCCATCACAAGGACTTCATCAGTATTTGGTGAGTGAATGGATGCAGGAATGATGCATGAACCAGTCTCTGGGGAGAGGAGTGGGAACTGAGTGAACGAAGGCAGGGCAGGAATGAAACTTTTCACTAGGTAAGACCCTTTTAAGTCTAGGCAGTAAGAGTTAGTAGGTGTGGCTGATGGTCCAGACGAAGCCCAAGGGAAAGTGCAAGGGGAAGTCATCCCCATCCGCCCAGGCTCCACAGCCCAGGGCTGGGATCCCCTTCAGAGGGCCAGAGGAGGAGTGGCCCAGCTTGATTGCCCTGGATTCCCACAGTGGGCCAGGCCATGCTCAGGAAGGTGGGGGCCCCTGGGAGCTCCTTGACGTCCCACCTTGAGCAGAGCCCTCTTTATGTCCCTAAGGTGGGGGTCCCAGTCTGGCTCTCTGCCGCTTGCCATCTTCCCCAGAGGGGGTCCTTGACCCTCATTTGTTTACCCCAGTGCAGAAATATGTTCACACGGGGGTTCTCCTATCTGCTGCAGGGAGTGGGGGCACCCAGAGCCTGGCCCTCTGGCCCCAGGAAGGCTGTGAGGTGTTCGGCAGAGCACTGGCCCCTGCTGCTGGTCCCAGGGAGCTCCTGGAAGTCCCCTGCCTTCCCTTCTCTTCAGTTTCCCAGTTTACCCAATGAACTACTTAGTGGTTCTTAACCCTTCATGGGTCACAGAAGGCTGTGTGAAAGCTGTGTGAAACCCCAGTCACCCATGCACACTTTTACACGCAACATCGGGGGGTCAGGGCCCCAGGGAGCCCTCAAGAGGCTCCAGGTAAGGCCTCTCCCTCCCCTTGGTCCTTCAACACGAATAGAGACTCCAGCAAACATTCCGCATCCCATTCAAAAGGAGGAGAAGAGTATTCTCCCATCACTTCCTTGCTTCCTGTCCTTGCAAATTCCAGCCCCACCCCTCTTGCTGTGTGACCTTGGACAGGCTGTGCCACTTGTCTGAGCCTCAGTGTGCCCATCAGTAAAAGGGGGCTGACAACGTCCATCTAACGTGGTGGGCCTCGGTAAGACTGAAACCGGCATTGGCTGGACAGAGGGGTCTGGGACCATGGGTCTGTCGTGGATTCGCTGTGACTCAGCATCGTCTGCCTGAACCTTGGTTTTCTATGCTGGGAAGAGGGACTGTCTGGGCTCAGTTGAATCTCACCCCTCGAATCTGCGTGAGCTGGAAGGGACTTCGGAGACCATCTGACCCGGCTCCCACGTCTCCCAGGTGGGAAGACTGAGAGCAAGATGGAGCAGCTGAAACTGCAAACAACCTTCTTACCACTGCCCTTCCCGCTAGGGGCAGCCTGGGGTTCCCCTTGCTGCCAGGCTCTGACTCGGCCTCCCCTCCAGCTGGCGCAGTCTGCCCTTTCCCTGGGGCACATCCTTGGTGGTTATTAATAGCCTGTGATGCTATTTGCCTGCAGCTGGTGCCCAGAGCTGGAATGGGCTCTCTGCCTCTTCTCGCCCTCCCAGCCAGACCCTGTGGGGGAAGGAGCGGTCCCGGGCCTCACTCCTCCTCACCTGCCTGAGGGTAAGTGCCTGTGGCAGCCCCTGCAGGTGTGGGAGGAGGCAGGGGCCTTGCTGCCTGGGTGAGGCGGGCGGCCCCGCACCCAGGTGGATCAACAGGAGTGGAGGGCTGAGGGCACAGAGGGGGCCTGCCGCTCACTGACCGGCCCAGGGGTGGCGGCTGGGTGTCCACCAGTGGACAGGTGGCGACCATTGGAGAGACAGCTGGGTGAGCCAGAGGCTCCATGAAGAAATGAGCCCTTCCCTGGCTACAGCCCTCACCTCTTCCTGAGCCCCTACAGAGCGAGGAATGAGGACGGAGCCGAGCTCGGGAGACTGGAGCCCACATTCTGGCATTCCTGGGTAATTTCTAGCTACGAAGCCCTGCGTAAGTCACTTACACTCTCTGGGCCTCCATTCCTCATCAGTAAAATGGGGATAATAAGGTACGGGTTAGAAGGTTATTAATAATATTTATGAACCATGTAAAGTATTAAGTTATGTATATAGAGAGACTGGTTTAAGCCTCATGAGCATCTTTGGAGAACCTATTATTATTCCTATTATGTCCCTTAAAGCTCAGGAAATGGAAACAGAGAACGAAAGATTGGCTGACATGCTTGGTATCACATGGCTAAGAAGTGGCTTAGAGCTATCTGTCCGGCCCCACAACGTTCGGTAAATGTTTTTTGAGCACTGTTCTCGGATCCGGAATACATTCATGAACCAAGCAAATGGACCTGCCCTCAAGGAGCTTCTAGCCTAGTTAGGAGGCGGACAATCATGAAGGTAGCTAAGAGATGTGGGTCAGAAAGTAGAGAGTCCTAGAGGGGAAGACAAAGCAGGGAAAGGTGAGGAAATGTTGGGGGTGAGGGGCGAGATCATGGACGGGTGGTGGTCAGGAAAGGCCCCAAGGTGGTGGGAGAGCTTTTGTGGCGGAGGTTGCCGGAACAGTGAGGAGGCCATCATGGGTGCAGAGTAGTGGCTGGGGGCAAGGGGCAGATTGTGTGAGGAGGGAGTGGCAGCATGCAGGGCCTCAGAGGCCAGGGCAAGAACCTGGCTTTCACTTGGTGACACGCCCTCCAAACTCCTGGCCTGAGCAAACCCTTCCTGAAGCCAACATGTGTGCCAGGCTCTGGGAGATAAAGAGACAGCATAAACCTGACCTAGCTCACCCTTAAGAGACTTGGAGTTCAGCCCCTTGTAGCAACTCCACCACCGCCCCAGGCGTGTGGCTAAAGAGGAAGGGGTGAGGGAAGACTTAAAAAGCTTCTGGAAAAGTTCCGGGGGCCTGCACTGCAGATTCCTCCGTGTTGCAGTGCTCGCCTGTCATGGTCCCATGTGAGCAGAGGTGTAGGAGCAGGAAAGCTGGGTGGTAATGTCCAGAACTGCAGCCAGAGCCCAGGTTAGGTCCTCTTGGGCACTTCTGGCTGGACTTGCCCCGTGAACTGTGTGTGAATGGTGGAAAAGTGGGCAGGATGTTCTCTGAATCCTGGATATGGCAGCTTGAGTAAAGACCTTCACCTCTGAGTCTCCACTTTTTTACCTGTAAAAGTGGGGCTACCATTCCCTTTCTGCTCAGGGCTTGCGGAGACTAACATTAACACCAAACCTTTAGTGGGGAACTCACTGCCATTCACTTTACAAATATTCATTCACTTAATCCTCACAAGGACCCTCCAAGGTAGGTACAAGCACCATCCTTTTTTGTAGATGAGAGCTCTGAGGCACAGAGAAGTTAAGCACCTCGCCCAAAGTCACACAGCAGGGTCTAGAGGTCATGCTTTTTGCCACTAAAATATGTTAATTGAGGGCCTTGCTGCTCCTTCTGGAGACAGTTGTGGGGGGCCAGGGCCAGCAGATATCTGAGCTGTCAGGATGGGAAGATCTCCCTGCAGGGCAGTGGGCCTTAGCTAGGGAAGGGGAAGCCATCCCATGATGGTGTGTGGGGGGGGGGGGGCGGTGAGTGGAGTGATTGGGCAGACTCAGGGGAGTTACCCTGGAGTGGCGATTTGTGCAGCCTCTCTGGGGCCTGACCAGGATGAGGAGGCTCTGTCCTGTCCAGCCCCCACCCAGGTCCCTCAGGGCCATCCCAACAACCAGAGGCAGTTGGAACATTCTGAGGCTAAATTCGCAGGGAAGGAGAGCTGGTGCAGTGGGGGAATCACTGTGGCTTCCTCCCCGCCGCCGGGACCAGCTTATTTGCATACCCCGCAGGGTGTGGCAGAAGTGACAGAGCAGGCACTGAAGGAGCGCACAGCTGACAGGCTTTACTTGAAACAGGCTCATTTAGTCCTCACCATAACTCGAGAATGAAGGAGCTATTATCACCCCCATACCGCATCAGAAGAAACTGAGGCACAGGACAGCTGCCTTGTCCAAGGTCACATAGCTAGGGAATGGTACAGGGCGGATTTGAACCCAGGGAGTTCCATGCCAGTTCCACTTTGGTGGCTTCCAGAGGTGGGCAGTGAGAATACTCCCTCTGGGTTCACGTAGGGCTGTTCTCAACACTAAGTGAGAAGGTAGTGCCCCAGGGTCCGGCATGGAGTACTTGACATTGGAAAACGTTCCACCACTTCCTCCGAACCCCGATATTCCCCGGCTCCCCAAGTGGGGGCTGAGCTGGGAATCCGGACCTGTTCTCTCTCTGGACTGTGGTCCAGCTATGGTAGGGAGCGAGGAGGGGCTCTGACTGGACCCTTCAGGCCTACTGCTGCGGCTTCCTGCTTCCTGCGGGCAGAAAGGGGGTCCAGGGAGCAGGGGAGGGAGTGGGTGGTTTGGGTAAGACATAGGACTTGTTAGAGATGCTGGTCCTGACTCTGGCTTGATGCCCAACCGCCTGGGGCAGAAAGCCTTGGGAACTTGCTCAGCAGACGGAGGCAGGTGCCTCATCTAGAAAGCAGAGGTGGGAAGAAGGAGGGCCTCAACTACAGAACGATAGCTAAGCTGCCTTAGATCCCACCCCGAGAGCCACAGCTCAAGGTTCTGGAAGGGTCTTCTCAGGCTGGAACCCCACCCCACCCACACCCACCCCTGGCAGGGTCACGCTTCACGCTCTTAAGCACCACACAGTTCGGGCCCTCAGACACTCTCTTCCCCTTTTGTGGGGACAGCAGAAGCCATGTGGGCTCCATGGACTGGCTATGGGGAAACCCGAGTGGCGCTACCACCAAGGTGCAGTCATCCACTTGCCAATTTCCCTTTTAAAAAGAGCTAATAGGGGCGCCTGGGTGGCTCAGTGGGTTAGCCTCTGCCTTTGGCTCAGGTCATGATCTCAGGGTCCTGGGATCGAGCCCCGGATCGGGCTTTCTGCTCAGCAGGGATCCTGCTTCTCTCTCTCTGCCTGCCTGCCTCTCTGCCTACTTGTGATCTCTGTCTGTCAAATGAATAAATAAAATCTTTAAAATAAAATAAAATAAAATAAAAAGAGCTAATATGGGACGCCTGGGTGGCTCGGTTAAGCAGCTGCCTTCGGATCAGGTCATGATCTCAGCGTCCTGGGATCGAGTCCCACATCGGGCTCCTTGCTCAGCAGGGAGCCTGCTTCTCCCTCTGCCTCTGCCTGTGCTCATTCTCTCTGACAAATAAATAAATAAAATCTTTTAAAAAATAAATAAATAAAAAGAGCTAATAGTTACTGAGCACTTTTCACATGCCAGACTCTTTCCTAAGCCCTCTTAACGCTGTAGCTCACTTAACCCCTCGATGACCTTGAGGTAGGTATTATCTTTGTTTTCCACAGAAGTAAACTGAAGCACATCGAGGGTAAGTTAACAGACTCAAGGTCACACAGCAGCTAAGTGGGAAACCCACAGAGTCCAGAGCCTGTGATCTCCAGCAGGGTGCTCTGCTATCTCCCTTGACCTCAGGCTGCTATGGATCTTCATCCAGGAAGATGGCACACTCCCTTCCAGGGCCATGCCCTGTGGCTGGGACCCAGTGCTCGCCCCTGGCCCCCGGCCCAGCCGCTTGGCAACACCCGTTGGTTTCATGAATGTTTAGAGAATGTCAATAATTTTGAGTGACTTCTGTGTCTAGGCCCCTGTCTCTCCTGCCTGACCAAAACTTAAGAGCAGCTTGAACTCAGTCCTAGAAAGTTAGAGCAAGGAGGAAGCTTATAGTGAGAGAACCTCAAGTCCAATTCCTTTCTGGACACATGGGTAAACTGAGGCACAGGCAGCAGCCCTCTCCCAAGAGTCCTCAGCAATGCCTGGGCCTAGGGCCTTGGACTTTTGCTCCTGAGCAAGTGGGACAATTAAAAACAAGTTTTTGGTGGTTGCCTCCTTCTAGCACAATGAGGGGTCACAGGATGGAGCCCTGAGTAAAAGTGGGGCCAGGCTGGGATGCTCTGGCTTCAGGGATTCGGGTTCACCTCCCACTTAGCCTCAGAGGGACATTGCTCTGTGCTGTCCTAACTTGGCCATGGCGGAAGCAAGGAACACCCACGTGTGCAAAACACACACAGACGGAGGTCACACTCTGGGCAAACTTTTCTGGTCTCCGCCCTGGGCTTGCAAAGCCAGATGCCTACAGGAGGGGCTGGCAGTTCCCGTAAAGGAGTAAGCAGGCCAGGGGAGGTCCCGGGTGCGCTGGAGGGCAGGTGCCCTGAAGAAGGTGGTGATTCTTTGGCCCTGGCCTGGGAAGGCCACGTCATCTGATTCTTCAAGAGGATCCAAAAATCAGAACTCGTCTATGAAATCGTATGCTGTTTTCCAACACTGGCAACAAACGCAAACACGAGAAAAACGCCGTTTGGATCACCAGAACGCATCTGGAGGCTGTATTTTACCGCAGGTGCCGGCCTCTAGTATGGACAAAGCTGCTGCGGCGTAGACAAGACAGACCTGGTTCCATCTCCTGGGGCCCAGGGTCTAGATGTGGAGACGGCGTCTCCCAGCACCCGAGGACGCGTCCTGCAGTCTCCAAGCTGCCAGCCGTCAGCCAGTCCAGCTCAGCTCAGCACGCTGGGTCAGGCCAGTTCAGGTCAAATGGGGAGGTCGAGGCAGAAAGCTGCTTCTGAGCCATCCCACGGCGGGGCCTCTCAAGTTGAGGCGCCAGCCCCAAAGGAGGGAGGGAGTCAGAGGACACAGAGGAGCCAGAAGTAGAACATGGTGAGTGAGAAGCGAGAGCTGATGCCACAAAAGGCTCGGACTTGTGCTAAATTCCAGACTCAGGGGAAGCCAGTGCAGGTTAATGAGGAGGGGCGATCTACTCTCCGTCCCCCTCTGACCTTTTGATGGTTTTCCCTAGCCACAGTGACTCCAATCTCTGCAGTTTGGCCTCTCACTCCACACCCTTGCCTGTGTGTCATATGATAAGGCCCTGGGCTCCATTGGAAATGAACTCCTTCACAGAGGGAGAAGACACACCTGGGTGCTCCTGGGGCACAACTGTGATCTATCTCTACACTGCCGAGGGAGTGGCTCACTCTCTGTCATTATCTCTGGGAGATGCCACACGCTTGTCCAAGGTCACCCAGTCTTCAGAGCAGCTGGCTTCCCTACAGCTTGGGCTGATGGCACCTGCCTCAACTGTCCTTGAATTTGCAGGAGGGACTGCCAGAGGTCTGGCCTGCAGCACCTCCAACCTCTTCTCCTGCTGGTCACCTCCTCTCTCTTGGGTCAATGCTAGCAGCGGGTGTGGTAGGGGCACTTGGTATTGAGAATAGGGGAGAAGAGGGATCAGGCACCCAGGCTCAGGGCCCCCAAGTCTGCAGCAGGAGGATGATCAGAGGCTGCAAGTGTGGGGTCAGGACTGACTAGTAGGACCAGGCCTATCTCCACTGGCCCAACCTCGAGTGGCCTGAGAACAGCCCAGGGTCTCCTGATTCAGAGAGATCAGGAAAGAGAATCAGGATGATGTGGGGGAAAAAGCCCTTGACTCCAGAGCCTGGCACCTCACAGACACTAGCTAAAGGTTTGTTGAGTAAATAAATGAACAAAGGAACTCCCAGTGGGGCTACCTGTGCCAAGTCCTGCCTTCCAGCATCACTGCTTGCCTATGGAGGGCTCAGAGAGAAGAGACTGGGGGAACCCCAGCAGCCCAGAGTGTTCCCTCAGCAAGGTCCAGACCCTTCTCAGGATCTCTGATCCAGAATTTCAGGGTATAACATCCCCTGGGCCTCTCCTCTTCACATGAACTGTGGGGCCTGGGGATCAGGACCTCCCTGAGGGCCGGGCTGGGTTACCGTTGTGTATAGACTGGAAAGCTAAAGCAAGGACCTAGAATGGTCCTTTGGTTGTCTAGGACACATGGATCCAACCTGAGGTTTGGCGCTGGGAATTATGGAGGTCAGAAGAAGGGAAGGTCTTGGGCTTGCCGGCCATGGGGCACATGGGGACAGAAAGGTGCCCTGACCTGAAATGGCTTCTTCGTCCAGACTACCTCTCTTCCCCAGAAACCACTGCCTCACTTTGGAAAGAGCTAGCCCCCTCCTGCAAAACATAAAAAGTATGACTTGGGGAAACCCTCTCCTTGTGGCCTGGGTGGGGGGCAATGGAATCACAGAGAAAATACAGGATTCCCACCCATTCTCTCAAACACACCCCTTCCCTGCCCTCTCACAGACAAAGACACACACCCCAAACCCCGGCCATCACCCTAGGGCCACAGCCACAGGCCCCCTCACCTGTCGACATCCCCAAATCTTCCCTACCCAGGGGGGACTTCACTTGAGAACTCAGCCTGCCCTTGGGGGGGGGGGGGCAGTATATATACTCCAAGGACCCAGAGTCCAACAGCTTCTGGCTCACAGTTTTTGGAAGGGGGGGGAGACTCTCCACCCTCCTCCCTCCCTCTCCATGGCACAAGGGACTCTACCATTACTCCCCCCTGGGGCCCGGGAGCAGCGCCCAAACCCCAGGGCTAGGGTGTGAGGTGGGGGAAGGGAGAGGAGGAGGGGGCGGCTCCTCAGAGCGAGACACAAAGAGACGTCCTTCAGCCTCGGCTCCATGGCGACGCTGGGGAGGGGGCAGTGTGCACCCAGTACTTCCTTCCCCACCTGCAGGGTTAGGGACCTCGGCGGCCACTCACCTGGGCCCGGCTTACCTGGGCTGGGGCCGCGGGGACGCCGCGGCAGGGGGCCTGGGCGCCGTGTCGGTTTCCGTCAGCCCGGCCCGGGGGGGGGCTCAGGGCGCCACAACCATAGGCTGGGATGCGAAGGGCGCCGCGAGGGGCTCAGTCGCCCGAGTCCTGGAGCTTTGAGGGGGGCCCCGAGGCCTCTTGCTGGTGAGGGATAGCTCTCGCGCTGTCCTCAGTTCCCTAGATTTGGGGTTCCTGTGTACCGGAATCTGGGGGGTCTAGGAACCCCCTGATCTAGGGGCGTTCTGAGCTGGGTCTTCGTGTCTTGAGGTGTGGAGTTGTAACG
>PISX010008644.1:0-80782 GCA_004024625.1 Mellivora capensis | reverse complement strand
TGTGATTATCTGTTTTGCATGTGTTGAGTTTGAGAAGTTCTTTATAGATCCTGGATATCAACCTTTTGTCTGTACTGTCATTTGCAAATATCTTCTCCCATTCCGTGGGTTGCCTCTTTGTTTTGTTGACTGTCTCCTTTGCTGTGCAGAAGCTTTTGATCTTGATGAAGTCCCAAAAGTTCATTTTTGCTTTTGTTTTTTTCATTTCTTTTATACTTCCACTTTCTGGACCACCACCCTAACTACTGCCTATTAGAAATGGCTCCATAGTTGACTGGCCTATGTTCTTGAAGCTATTACAGAAAAAGATAAATATATTTTTCTTTACTTTTTTTTTCCCTTCTAAGATCCAGTGCAAAAAAATAGATAGCAAATATTTTTTCTCTTGGCTATTTTACCTACCTCAGATTGACTGATGCTAGAAATACATATCTCTGGAGAGTTCATGTATCCAATTCAAAAATGCCTTTACTTATTGAGTTATAAGGCTGAATATTATGAATACAGCTGATAGTTGTGTCATTTGAACCAATATAATATCAATTTGTAAGTATGCTATGGTTTTTATGAATATACTATTTGTTTATAATACACATAATAAAATATATGATATCAGTAGAGATAATTTCTCATAATACCCAGATGTTCTAGAGGCTTGTTTATATTTGTTTAAGTGATACATATTATATTAAAGTCTTTCATTACATATTTTTGAACAATTTTGAAAAACATGTGAAATTTCATATTTTCTATTTGTGCCTTTGTTTTCATGATGAAATTTATCCACCAACAACTAAATAATTTTGTCTTACCTATTTTTCTAAATTTTATTTGGCCTGAAGAATATTATTACTGTTTTTTAACGGTAATTCTGTTGTTATTGTTATTCTTATTATGTGAGTGATCCACATGATCCAATGCAAAACTGATGAAGATCCTGAATAGGCATTTTTCTAAAGAAGACATACAAATGGCCACGAGGTAAATGAAAAGTAGGGACATCAAAATCACTAATCATCAGGGAAATTCAAAACAAAAACTAAAACAAAACTAAAATAAGATATTACTTCACACCTGTTAGAGTGGGTATCATCAAGAAGACAAAAAATAACAACTGTTGGCAAGGATGGAGAGAGAAGAGAACCCTTGTGCACTGTTGGTAGGAACGTTAAGTTGCTTCAGCCACTATGGAGAACAGTGTGAAAGTTCCTTGAACAATTAAAAATGGAACTACAATATGATTCAGCATTCCTACTTCTGGGTAAAAGAAATAAAATCAGCATCTTGAAGAGGTATCTGAATTCCCATGTTTATTGCAGCATTATTCACAATAGCCAAGATAGGGAAGAAACCTAAATGTCTGCCTATAGATAATGGATACATGATTGTGATTTTACATACGTATATAATTCAAACATGAGAAAGAAGGAAATATTGCCATTTGCAACTACATCAGTAGATTTTGAAGACATTATGCTAAGTGAAATAAGCCTGAAATAGAAAGAACAATACTGTGTGAATTCACCTACATGTGGAAATCTAAAAAAGGCTGAACTCATAGAAACAGAGAATAATGGTGGTTGCCAGTGGCTGGTGTTGGGGGAAATGGGGAGATGTTGGTCAAAGAGTGCAAATTTCCAGTAATATGAACAAGTTCTGTGAGTTTAATGTACAATATAGTGACTATAGTTAACAAAACTATTATATACTTGAAATTTTTTAAGAGAGTAGATCTTAAATATTATCATCACAGAAAAGAAATAATAATTTGTGAGGTGATGAAGTTGTTAACTAATCTTACTTTGGTAATCATTTTGTAATACTTAAGTGAATCAGATCATCATGGTATACATCTTAAATTTACACGGTGTTGTATTTCAGTTGTATTGCAATAAACTTGGAAAAAAATCTGTAAATTTTGGGATACTGTTTATTTTACAGTGGCAATTCAAATTTTCAAAAATTATAATATTTTCCTTTGAAATCTAGAATGTTATCATGGGCAACAAATATTGCTGGTTGTTTCTCTAGAAGTTATAGTCTCATGCTATATTTTCAAGAAAATACATTTTAAATATCCAAGTCTGAATAGCCTAACTTTTATGCCTTTGTTATTGCAATGAAAAATGTCATTCTATGAAAGAATCACGTAGTTTAGCGGACAACTCAATCTACATGTGCTTTTCATTGAGATAAGGATTGTGCCACAGAAGTGTTTTATCTGTATTCCCATTTTGTTACAACAAATATATAAAAAACACATTCACTCAGCGATAATTAAAAAAAAAAAGAACTTTTATTGCTTTAACAACATCAATGTAATTCTTTTAAAATTTTTATTTAAATTCTAGCTAGTTAACATATATGGTGCAATATTAGTTTCAGGTGTAGAATTTGGTGATTTACCATTTCCATAAAATAGCCGATGCTCATCACAAGTGCCCTCTTGATCCCCTTCACTTATTTCTCCAATCTCTCCTCCCACCTCCCCTGTGGTAACCATCAGATTGTTCTCTAGTTAAGAGTCTGTTTCTTAGTTTGCCTTTCTCATCTTTTTTCTCTTCCTTATTTATTTTGTTTCTTATATTCCACACATGAGTGAAATATATATATATATATATATATATAGTTTCTTATATTCCACACATGAGTGAAATATATATATATATTTTTGTTTCTTATATTCCACACATGAGTGAAATATATATATATATATATACAAATATATATATATATGTTTCTTATATTCCACACATGAGTGAAACATATGTATATACATATATGTGTATGTGTGTATGCTATATATCTACATATATAGCATATATATATATAGGCTATGTATCTATATATAGATACAGAGCATATCTTCTGTATCCATCCATCTATCAATAGACACTGGCTGCTTCCATAATTCTCTGTATTTAAAATTCCACGTAGATGAAAACTAAGAAACTAATGACTTGTAGTTTGTTGCCATTGTCATGATTTGTGCTAAGATGCTCTGACCATTGTTTTTGTAACATCAGAGGAAATGTCAACACAGCAAAAATGGCAAACAATGTCTTAGTATTGATAGAAAAGCAATTTTCACCTGTGAAATCCCTGAAAGAGTTCTGAGTTACCTGAAGGTAACATTTTTGAGTACTAATAAAATTAATCTCAAATTTTATAATAGAGGGAACTCATGATGGAGATCTACAATTCATTTTATAGCTATCATTTTTTTCTCTAAGATATATTTTTTTTCATGAACTGAAGCCTGAAGAAAGCTTTATTAACTTATTTTATTAACTTATTTCTATCTTATGCATAACATTTATTTATTCTAAATATCTTTGGTCTAAAATTTTTAATTTGTGAGCTTTAATATTTTTTCTTTCATTGGACATTTCTGTGAAAGTTGGAAGAAGTGGAATTGGAATTTTTATGCAGAAGTCAGTTTGATTCAGAGGTGACTAAGTTTTGAAGGACATCATTGATTCTGCACTCCCACAGATGGGACATAGACTATGATATTTAAGCAAACCTCAACCAGTTGGAGCAGAGCCCTAGCTATATCAGTACTTTTGATTTACAAACCCCTTTAAGGAGTTTTTCTTCATGCTTCAGGAGTTGAACAATAAATGTTCATGTGTTCAGAAGCAATATAAACTTTATGGTATATTCTGTATATGCTTGAGCACAATAGAAGAATGGCCACAGGGACAAGCAAAAAGCTACAAAATTGGAGAGGCAGACAGTTGGAAGTTTGCATCAGTTGAGAAACTACTTGTAGCTTAATATATTTTTAATCTATTGCCTGGCCTTTTTTCTCACACTTGAAATAATCCAAAACCTCAGTAAATACATTTTAATATGTAAACTATAATAAGCAGAAATGGGTTTTAAAAGGCTTAATGATACTTAAACTAATTATTTAGAAATGTGAATTTCCACATTCATCCAAGATCATCAAGCCTCCAGGAATGACTGATTGGGCTCCTCTATGTGCAATGCCATTTAAATGCAATAACTTGGAAATATTCAATGAAATATGGCCTTCTTCCTTTGCAATCTATAATTAAAATGCCAATTTTATCTCAGCAATCTATGTAAATTTACATTTAGAATGAGCAAATTAAGTTTTTATTATAGCCTAGAGTATTTATTGTTCCTTTTTATGTTTGGGCATTTTTAAGGGAAGGAGAAAGAGTGTTATACCATAAAAGGATTTGAAAAAAAATGCCTTTGCAATTGGTAAAAATGTAACAAGTGTAGCTTTGACAGGTGACCCATAGGTGGTTATTCAAAACCACCTCAATATTAGATGCAGGATGGCTTGTTTAAAAATGGTAAAACTAATAACACGGAGTGAATGCACTTTTTCAACAGTCATAATTTACATGCTATAAAGGCAGCATCTGAGAAAATGTGTTAGTGTGCACTACAGACAACTAGTCAGAAGATAAAAATCAGCATCAGTCTTCAAAGTAACTCTATCTCCCTATTTAAGGATACTTTGCTCATCATAGCAGCTCAGAAAACTCATTAAGTTACTGGAAATGAGCCTAGTTCTGCTTTTATTATCAGTTCTGTGATACAGCTTCCTGGGCAGCATGAGACAACTGTTAAGGAAAGGGTTTTGCAGCCCACTTTTTTTTTTTTTTATAGAGTTGCATGTTTTTGTAATACCAAATGTAGTTGTAAAACACAAGATGCTTTTCATTCCCAAACTGGTTGTGGGGAGGGTCTTGGACAGGAATTAATGTGTGGTGCAATTTCATATTTTAGAAAGATGTTTTACATATTTGCATTCTCCCCTCTCCTGCAGTGCTGGTTGGCAAGCAGAGCTGCTGCCAAGAATCCTTACCCCATAATTAGACTGAGTGGAGGTGGAAGGTATAGATGAAGTGAGGGCAAGACATTAAACCAAAGCTAAACCATTTTTTCCCATAATGAAACAGAAAATTCCCATTGAGTGCATGGATTTAGAAAAGGAACCATCACTGTATGCAAACTGTCTCAAATTATGAAAGATTGAATTAAAGTGTATAATAAAATTCATATAATGAATTAATTAAGCAGAAGTGAAGACAGATTCAAGTTCAGATTCATCTGGTTCTGAAGTCCATGTTTTTGGCATTATTATACATGCACCAGCTTCCTTTGTTGCCCCAAATATCCCCAATGCTCCCTGCATCCCGGCCTTCTATCTTTTCCTTCCAAGAATGGACATTTTAATCCTAGTAATTAATGTTACTAACTGTGAAGTCTTCATGTTTCTAGTGAATTATCTTGTGTTTTTTATGGGATTATAATTATAAATAAAGACCAGTTTTACAGCTATTGTCTCAATGTGTTTTTTAACTGTATTAAAATTGACATTTAAAAATGTGCACAAATTCTCTAAATTTCAGATATCACTTGAAGAAATTATCATAAATTCACTACTTGAAAAATTCTTCTTATATCTAAAAGTTCCTAAACATAAAATACAAACAGACATAAGAAGACACTGAAAGGTGGAAAGGAGAAAGCAGTCACTTAATGGCCTCAGGACTTGAGGACCAACAGAAATGAGTATTCGCTGGGTTTTTTTTTGCCTCCCATATATACCAAACATGGCACCTAAGAAACCTCCAAATTGGATTCCACAACAGGGATAAGAAAAAAAAAATGCCAAGAAAATCTACAGCCTTCTGCTAAAAACTTGGAAACAGTGGTCTAACAGAACAGATAACCCTTTTGGCAATATCCACGTTATCCCATCCAAGTGCTAATGAAAAACTGCCCTTTACTACTACCAGGGTTTCAGATGGGAGCTGGTTTTTCACCCCAGGACCCTGACCCCTGGAAACAGATGTTAGTCTTCTTACTTCTTCCTCCAGGGCTGTCATCAGCAAGAGTGAACAGGATGCTATCCTTTCATCTTCCAATCAACAGAAACCAACACTACTCCAACTCCCCCAGCAGAGTAGCATTAGTGTTGCTGAGCAGAGAGATGATCTTCCAAGCCCTGTCCTGTGAAAACTTTGATTCACTTACTGAAGTGGAGTCAGTAGGGATGAGAGGAAGCTGACAATCCACCCATGCATGGCAGAAGAAAGCAATGATCTGATTTCCCACTAGGAATGGTCAGCTGAGTCCAGTGGCAACCTGAGCTTCCACCCCTCCTGGTGGCAACAAGAAATCACAGTACAAGGCAAGGCTAGTCAGCACTAGTCCCACACCCTAAGAGTCACAGGGGCTTGGTGGGAGATAAATCTCCTTACCACCCAGCAGCAGTAAGTCTGAAACGAGGCAGTATGACACAGGGCTAATCAACACTAGTTCCCTTCCACCTCTGGTATCAGCAGAGCTCAGTGAAAAGTTGAGCCTCTGGCCTATCCAGAAATAAATGAAATTAAATAGGTCATGGGAAGTGGGGCTAGTCAGCAACCTGCTTTTACCTTCATCTCCTCTGGTATTACTGGGGCCAAGGAGGCTAAGCTTTTGCCCCAACAGTATGGCAACAAGAAGTATGAATCAGTCCACCATGTTCTTCTTCTCTGGTATTAGTGAGGCCAGGTGATGGTTGGGGGGTGAGGGGGCTGGGGCAAGGAGACATTCACATCCACTCCATTCATCTGTAATGAAGCAATGTGAATCAGTGTCCCATTTTTGCTGCAACAGTTTTTACAGGCCTGGCAGAAAGCTCTCATGCTACACCTTAACAGAGGGACAGACGGCTAAATGTAAAGAGTAAATAGGATCTAGATTTTTGTGATATAATATCCAAAATAAACAGAGTATTTTAAAAATTCACTTATACAAGGAGACAGACAGAAGGTAAAAGTCATCATTTTTAATTACTCCAGAGCATTTTGTTCTTAACAAGGTCTGCCATCAGGAGAAATTATTTTGTAAGAGCCTAACATGCTTGGATTTTATCAGAACCTAAGTTACCTGAGGTAAGGGAAAGACCCAACTCCATCCCCTTCTGTCCATCCTGTTCCACCTAAAATGGGGGTTAAGGACTATGGAACTAAGAAAAATTCACAGTCACACTGTCTGGGATCACAGCTTCACCAAAAGGCTGACTCAAAGAACTACAAAATGCTTCCTCTCCCCACAGCTTACTACTACATTCCTAAAGTTCTTTTTATAGAAGTTCCTTTTACCTAGTACATAATGTCCAGTTATCAAGAACGAATTACAAGGCATACTAAAAGTGAAAGATTAGGGATGCTTGGGTGGCTCAGTTGATTAAGCCACTGCCTTCAGTTCAGGTCATGATCCCAGGGTCTTGGGAAGGAGTCCTGCATCAGGCTCCTTTCTCAGCAGGGAGCCTGCTTCTCTCTCTGCTTCTGCCTGCCACTCTGCCTGGTGTGCACTTGCTTTTTCTCTCTCTCTTTCTCTGACAAATAAATAAATAAAATCTTTTTTTTTTTTTAAGTGAAAGATTAAAAAAACAAAAAAAAAACTATCAATGTTTAAAGAAATTGAACAAGTATCAGAATTAGATTCAGATACATAGTAAAAGGTTAAAATTATCATACTAACAATTAAAAATATAATTAATATACTAAGAGCGTTAAGGTTTTGATGGGATATAATGATGTTGGGTGTCATCATTCTACCCTAAGAAAAAGCAAAAAGCTAAATAAACTGAAAATCAGTAACTATTCTTAGATTCAGCTGACAAGTAAGGTGACAGGGCAAACCACAATCCCCCAAATTAGAGATAGACAAGCAGATACAGAGAATCATAACTTACTGGAGCAGAAACCTCTGAAGGAAGTAGTAGCAGGTATATTATGTGTTTCAGTTAACAGAATAATTATAAGGCATGGGAAAAGACCAGACATACAGTTTGAAGACACAAAGCAAGCATTGGTACTAGACTCAGATATGATAGGGATGCTGGAGTTATAAAACTGAGGATATAAGACAAACATAATTAATATACTAAGGGTTCTAAAGGAAAAGGTATACAACAACATGCAAGAAGAAATGGGCAATGTAAACAGAGAGATGAAAATCTGAAAGAACTAAAAAGAAATACTACAGATCAAAAACACTGAAAGAAATAAATAATTTCTTTCTCATTAGTAGACTGGAGATATCTGGGGAAAGAATCTTAGCCTAAGAATATCAATAGAACTTTTCAAATATGAAAAGCAAAGGGAAGAAAGACTGAAAAACAAAGAGTTTATCCAAAAACTGTGAGACAACTACAAAAAGTATAACATGTGAGTAACAGAAATATCAAAAGGAAAAAGGAAGATACAAGGAACAAAAGCAATATTTGAAGGAAGAATTACAAAAAGAAGAGCCCCAAATTATCATCAAATATGAACCACAGATTCAGGGAGTTGAGAATATCAAACACAATAAATGCCAAAAAAGCCCTCTACTTATGTATATCATATTCAAATTGTAGAAAGTCAAAGATAAAGAAAAATATCTTCCAAGAACCCAAAGGGGGAAATGCTTTTTTTCAGGAGAACAAAATTAAGAATTGCATCTAGCATCTCCATTGAATTTATGAAAACAAGAAGAACATGGTATGAAGTATTTAAGGTAATGAGAGAGAGGAAAAAAGAAAACAAAACAAAACACACCAACCCAGAATTTTATACCTGTGAAATTATCCTTTAAAAGAAAAAGAGAGGGGCCTTTGTATGGCTCAGTCAATTAAGCAAACCACTCTTAATTTGGCTCAGGTCATGATCTAGGCCCACACCAGACTCTGTGCTCAACAGGGAGTCTACTTCTTTCTTTCCCACTCCCTATGCCCTTCCCCCTTCTTGTGCTCTCTCTCTCTTCCTCTCTCTAAAATAAATAATCTTTAAAAGTAAAGGAGAAATGAAGACTTTCTCAAACAAACAAATTTGAGGTTTGTTTTTTTTTTTTTTCTAGTAAACCTGCCTTGCAAGAAATTTAAAAAGTTCTTCAGAGAGATCAGATCTACATGAAGACAAAAGAGCACTGGAGATTGTAAAATAAGAATGCCTGTTTTTTCTTTTTCATAATTGAGCTAATATATAATAATTTGTTCAAAATGACATCAACCATGTATTTGATTATATATGATTATGTACCTATATGCCTATGCATAAGTGAAATGAATTACAACAAATACAAAAAGAACATAAGAAAGGAATTGTAAATATTTCATTATTATAAGATACTTGCCCTACCTGTGAAGTAATATAATGTTATTTGAAAGTGAGCTTGGGTCAATTGTAAATATATATTACAAACTTGAGGTCAACCACTTCAAAACTTAAAAATAGAAAAAAAAGGGAAGAGAATTGATATTATAATAATAATGGAAATAAAGGAAAAGAAAATAAAATCATACAAAATGATCAATTAAAACCACAAAAAGTAGGAAAAGTGTGGAAGACAAAAATGAGGACAAAGAGCAAGAACAAATGGAAAACAGTAAAATGTATGGTAGATATTAACTCAACTATATTAAAATATAACTTTAAATATATGTGGTCCAAATATACCAATTAAATGGCATATTGTCAGAGTGGATCAAATCAAGAAGAATCAACTATATGTTAACTATGAAAAACCTACTCAAGATATGAAGACACATATAGGTGAAAAAAGGGATAGGCAAAGCTATCATGCTAACAGTAATCAAGAGAAAGTGGGAATAGCTATATTAATTTCAGACAGAGTAGACTTCAAAGCAAGAAAAATTTTATTACAAAAATTGAGTCAATGCTACAAAAAGACATAATAATCCTTAATGCATATGTATCTTACAGAGCATCAAAATAAGTGAGGCAAAAACTGATAGAACTGCAAGGAGAAATAAATAAGTCTACTATCCTAGTTGGAGACTTAACATCTTTTGATCAGAAATGGGTAGATCCAGCAGGCAGAAAATTATTAAAGACATAGCTGAACTCAATAATACTACCAACTAACTGAATATAATTGACATCAATAGAGAACTTCATTCAATAGCAAAAGCTTACACATTCTTCTAAAGCTCACATGGAATATTCACCTATATAGACAAGATTCTGTCTCATAAAATATGCCTAAGCAAATTTAAAACTATAGAAATCATATAATGTATGTTTTTAGATTACAGTAGAATTACAGTATAAATAAATAAAGTTAGAAAATCCTCAATTACTTGGAAATTTAATACTACACTTCTAAATAGTTTAGTGAAAACTAAAATTTCTTTTGAAATTGAGAAATATTTTGAAATAAATAAAAATGAAAATACAACCTATTAAAATTTATTGGAAACAATGAAAACAGTGTTGGGACAGAAAAGAATCACATTAAGTGTCCACATTAGAAGAGAAAAAAAATAGAAATTAAAATACCAATCAAGGGGCGCCTGGGTGGCTCAGTGGTTTAAAGCCTCTGCCTTCGGCTCAGGTCATGATCCCAGGCTCCTGGGATCGAGTCCCACGTCCGGCTCTCTGCTCCGCAGGGAGCCTGCTTCCTCCTCTCTCTTTCCCGGCCTGCCTCTCTACCTACTTGTGATCTCTGTCTGTCAAATAAATAAATAAAATCTTAAAAAAAAATACCAATCAATTAATTTGAAAATAAATCACTATGGAAAGTCAATAAAACTAAAAGCTGGTTCTTTTAAAAATAAAAAAAAAAAGATGATCATCCAGCTTAACCAAATAAAAAAGAGAAAAGACACAGTAGCTAATATCAGAAATGAAAGTAGGTATACTACTGCAGACCTCACAGACATTAAAAGAATAATAACCTAGTACTCTGAACAACACTATGTCCTCAAATTTTTAACCTAGTTACCTAGGTTGGTGGACTAATTTTTTGAAAGACACAATTTACCAAAAAGTCACACAAAAATAGGCCCGTATCAGGGCGCCTGGGTGGCTCAATGGGTTAAGCCTCTGCCTTAGGCTCAGGTCATAATCTCAGGGTCCTGGGATAGAGCCTTGCATCTAGCTCTCTGCTCAGCAGGGAGCCTGCTTCCCCCTCTCTCTTTGCCTGCCTCTCTGCCTTCTTGTGATTTCTCCCTCTGTGTCAAATAAATAAATAAAATCTTTAAAAGAAAAATAGACCTGTATCTAATCAAGAAACTAAATCAATAATTAATAACCTTTAAAACAGAAAGCACCAGGCTCATATAGGTTTAATGGTATTGTAACAACCACTTAAGGAAGAAATAATACCAACTGTCTACAATTTCTTCCAGGAGACAAAAAACAAAAAGAACACTTCTTAACTCATCCTGTGAGGCCAGTATTACCCAAATACCAAAACCAACAAAAATATTACAGGAAAAGAAAACTAAAAACCAGTGTCTCTCATAAACATAGATGCAAAACTCCTCAACACAATATTAACAAATTAAATCTAATGACATATTAGACATCATTATCAAATGGGATTTATCTCTGATATTAAGGGCCAATTAAACATTGGAAAGTCAATTGGTGTAATTCACATCAATAATCATAAAAGTAAAAATCACATGACTCTATCATTAGATGCAAGAAAAATATTTCACAAAATTCAACACCTGTATAAGTTAAAAAAAAAAACCTCAGCAAATTAGGAAACTTAGTTTGATAAAGAGCAACTACAAAAAACCTACAGCTACCATCATACTTAATGGTGAGAAACTTGAAACTTTCTCATTTAGATCAAGATCAAGCCAATGCTTTTCAACACTGTATTAGAAGTCCTTGCTAATGTAATAAGACAAAAAGGAAGTAATTTTATATAGATTAGGAAGACAAAAACAAAACTCTGTTTTCATATGGCATGATTACGTATGCAGAAAATACAAAATGATTAAAAAAAAAACCTCTCCCATAACTAGTGATAATAGCAAAGTTGCAGGATACAAAGTTAATACATAAACATCAATCATTTGCCTGCATACTATTAATCAAAATGTGGGATTTGAAATTAAAACCATATGACATTTACATTGGCATTCTGCAAATGAAATACTTAGTTATAAATCTAATAAAATATGTAAAAAATTTACATAAGCAAAAGTACAAATCTGTGATGAAATAAATCAAAGAATAATGAAATTAATGCAGAAATATTCTATGTTCATGATTAGAAAGACTCAATGTATTTATGATATCACTTCTTCCTACTTTGATCTATAGATTTACTGCAATCCCAATCAAAATCCAGGTAACTTATTTTGTGGACATCAACAAACTGATTCTGAAATTTATATAAAGTGGCAAAGACAATATCTAACTCAGTATTGACACTATCCAAATTCAAGACTTAGTATAATGTTACACTAATGGTCTTCATGAAAGATTTGACAAATAGATCAATAGAATAGAATAGCCCAGAAATAGACTCCTATCAATTCAGTCAATTAACCTTGAAAAAAAGAAGTAAAAGCAATACTATGAAACAAAGATTGTCTTTTAACAAATGGTACTGATGAAACCTGATATCCAAATGTAAGACAAACAGAGAAATAATCTAGACACAGGCTAGACTAACAAAAATTATCTCCAAGTAGACCAGAGATCTAAATATGAAATGCAAAATTATAAAACTCTTGGAAGCTATCATAGGCAAAAACTTATTTGGCCTTCAGTTTGATGATGCCTTTTTTGATGCAACACCAGAGTCTGGCTCATGAAATAAATAATTGATAAACTGTACTTGATTAAAATTGAAAACTTTTATTCTTTATAAAACAATATCAACAGAACGTGAAGACAAGCCACAGGTTGGGGAAAATATATATTTGCAAGGAATACAACAAATAAAGGACTATTGTCCAAAATATCCAAAGAACTCTTAAAACTCAACAATAATAAACATTCTGACTTAAAAATGAGCAAAAGATCTGTATAGATACCTCAGCAAAGAAAATGTATAGATGGCAAGTAAGCAAATGGGATAATGTCCAACATTTTTTTAAAGATTTTATTTATTTATTTGAGAAAGAGAGAGAATGAGAGAGAGAAAGAGAGAATGTGGGAGGGGGGAGGGTCAGAGGGAGAGGCAGACTCCCTGCTGAGCAGGGAGCCTGATGCTGGACTCCACCCTGGGATTCCAGGATCATGACCTGAGCCTAAGGCAGTTGCTCAACCAACTGAGCCACCCAGGCATTCTGGATGATGTCCAACATTAAATGTCATTACAGAATTGAAAATTGAAACAGTAATAATGTCAATTAGAATAGCCGAAATTTGAAACACTGGCAATACCAAATGTTGGAAAAGATGTGTAGTAATAAGAAATTTCATTCATTACTGGTGGGAAACCAAAATAGTATAACCAATTTGGGACAGTTTATGAATTTCTTACAAAAATAAACATACTCTGACAATATGATCCAGCATTTCACTCTTTGGAATTTACCCAGCTGAGCTGAAAACTCAAGTGCACACAAAAACTTGCACATAGATATTTACAACACCTTTGTTAATAATAACCAAAACTCAAAAAAATCTTTTAAGCGAGTAAATAAACAAATTGTAGCTATGTTCAGACAATGGAGTATTATTTAGCATTAAAAAGAAATAAGCTATCAAGCCATGAAAAAAAATAAGAAATTTAAATACATTCTACTAAGTGTGGCAGTGATTCTGAAAAGGCTGCATACAGTATCAATCCAACTACGTAACATTCTTGAAAAGGCAAAACTAGGAGATGAGACGATAGGGGCACCTGGGTGGCTCAGGGGTTAAAGCCTCTGTTTTAGGCTCAGACCATGATCCCAGGAGTCCTGAGATGAGCCCTGCATCAGGCTCTCTGCTCAGCAGGGAGCTTGCTTCCCTCTCCCCCTCTGCCTGTCTCCACCTACTTGTGGTCTCTGTCAAATAAATAAATAAAATCTTTAATAAAAAAAAGCAACAACAATTAGGGAGACGGTAAAATAGTATGTGGTTGCTAGTAATTAGGAAAGAGGAAGCACAATCGTAGGTAGAAAACAGGATTTTGGGGGCAATATCACCATATGATACTACAATGGTGGATACATTTCTTTGTACAGTTGTCAAAACCCATAGGATGTACAACATCAAGACTGAGCCCTAATGTTAACTATGTTAACTATGACCTTTGGGTGATAATTATTTGTTAGTGTAAGTTAATTAATTATAATAAATGTACCACTATTTTGTGGGATATTGATGGTGAAGAGGTTGTATGTTTGTGGAGAAATGGAATAGAAAGAAATTCTGTACTTCAGCTCAATTTTACTATGAACCAAAAACTGCTCTAAAATAGAACTTCTTTTTTTTTTTAAGAGTACATACAATTAGCAAGCCAAAATTAGATAAGAACTTCCCTTACAGGGTAAATTTCCAAAACATATCGAAAATCAGAATATTTAATGGAGAAGTGTTGAAAATGTGTCTTTAGAGATGGTTAACCCTCACATGTCATAAAGAAGCTCTCTTCTCTTTCACACAATGAACAGTGAAAAAGAAATGAAAAGTAAAAATGATTATAAGTAATAATAATAGCTGCCACTATTTACCAATGATATGATTGTTTATGCAGAAAATTAATAAGAATATATAATTTAATTAACACCTAAATTAGTAAGTTTACTGGATTCTATAATAATATTTTAAAATATTATAAAATATTTTTTATATTTGAAATCTGTATATTTTATTTTTTATTTTTTTAAATTTCATTTCTTTTCAGTGTAACAGAATTCATAATTTTACACCACACCCAGTGCTCCATGCAATGTGTGCCCTCCATAATACCCACCACCTGGATCCCCCAACCTCTCACCCCTCGCCCCTTCAAAATATAATATTTTAAATCTGTATAACAAAAAGCACTCTTGAAAATACAATTCTATAAGTGATATCTTCACAAACACCAAATATCTAGGAAGAACTATAATAAAATGTCTAATATTTCTTCAGTTAATAGTCATAAATATCTTTGGGGAAGTTACCAATGCTTACTAAATGGTGGGCTACATCACACATATATTAGGAAACTGAATATTTTAAAAGCATCAGTGTACCCCATTCCATAAATGTATATATCCATACATTCGATGAATTGCAAATAAACATCTCAAAAGGATTTCTATCTCTAAGCTTTTGGTTCAACTTGACCAGCTGGCTATTTTTTTTAATGGAAATATGGAAACTAGAATAGCCAAGATACCTTCACAGAAGAAAATGCAAGATAAATGAATTTACTGTAACTAATCCCAAGAATTCGTAGTAAATCAGATGAAATATACTTAACATTACCACAAAATTAGAAAACTAATTTGATGGAAGAGATGCACCCATAGTCATTTTTAGTTTTGGCATATTTCTACTGAAGAGCACTGGATTAAAGACAATCTTTCAATAAATGGTGTGGTTTTCATTGAAAATCCAGACAGAAAAAAATAATAATACAGCATGACCCCTACCATGCTGTATCAAATTAATTCAGGGTAGGTTGTGTATCTAAATACACAGCAAAATGATAATGTTTTGGTTCTAAAGGTGGTGCCAGATGGTGGTAAAGGAAGGTCCTAAAATTGCCTCCCCCCACAGACACAATAAATTACAACTATTTAGGGAACATTTCCTTTGGAGAAAGAATGGAAAACTAGCCAAATAGTTCCTCCACAACAAAGGATAAAAGGGTCACACTGAGATGAGTAAGAGAGGCAGATACACATATCACCAAAAACCCACTCCCCACATGGTGACCCACAATCAGGAGACTCTCACAAATGCAGAACTTCTCCCTGAAGAATAAGGACTCTGTGCACTGTACCAGGACCCTCAACTCTTGGGAACTACACCACATAGATGAGCCCCTAAAACATCTAGCTTTGAAAACCGGTAGGATCTCACCCAAGAGACCCATAGAGTCCTAGGAGATGGAGATTTGGCTCTTAAAGAGCTTATGTGCAGACTCACTCACCCCAAGAAACAGTGCAAAAGTAATAATTTGAAAAATGCAGAGACCATAAGAGGAGATTTATTCTATTCTTAAAGCTATTCTTTTTTTTTTTTTTAATTTTATTTATTTGACAGAGAGAGACACAGTGAGAGAGGAAACACAAGCAGGGGGAGTGGAAGAGGGAGAAGCAGGCTTCCCGCTGAGCAGAGAGCCCGACGCGGGGCTCGATCCCAGGACTCTGGGATCATGACCTGAGCGGAAGGCAGACGCTTAATGACTGAGCCACCCAGGCGCCCCTTAAAGCTATTCTTAAAGCATCTACTAGAGAGGCAAGAGTCTGTTAGAATTTTCTGTTAAGGACTAGGTATGACAGGTATCACTTTTTGCATTCTCCCCCTACCTTGCTAGTGTAGTTTCTCAGCCCTACCCAAACAGGTGTTCCACCAAAGCCACATAAGTGGTACCTCTTAGGTGCTCAGCTCTGTTGGCCAGATTGTGATTCTGGGACTCAAGGTTCTGAACTGGATTGAAACACATTACTGGAAGGCTACCATTCCCAGGGCTCTACACAGAAGATGGAAATACACTCCCAGTCTTTCTGTGAAAACAAAACAAAACAAAACAAAACAAAACAAAACTACATACTTGTCTTGGATCTTCAGCCTGAGGGGAAGGTTTAGGCTTACTCCATATCTAGAGGCTATGGAATTGTTCTCAGGGAATGTAGGCATGGGGAAATGATCTTTGTGCTCTCCTTGGCCGCACTACAACTCACCAGTACCACCCAGGATGGAACTCATACACTCATCTGGAATTCTGATTTTTGAAACTATCACCAAGGGAACATCTCCAGATCAGTTGGTCTGGAGCTGGTACTGGGCCAGCAACCCCCAGGACTGAGTATGCTTGCATATACCTTGCAAGCTGTGCTCTGAAGATCTAGCTTCCAATCATCCTGAAATTAGTGCTGTCTGTGCTTCCTCCCTCTCAAAAACACACAGGTCTTGGCACATGCTCAACAACTATCTCTTAATGAGAATAAATCAGACTGTTGGACAATCGAAAAATTTCCAGAGAAAACCAAGGGCTAGGGCAAGGTTTATCACTTATACAAGGCCACTGCTTAAAGACTGGAAGAGATGACGGTTTTGCCTAATATACAAGCACAAATGGATAATCAAGCAAAATAAGATTCAGGAATGTGTTCCAAAGGAAAGAACAAGTTAAATCTCCAGAAAGAAACTTACATGAAATGGAGCTAAGAAAAATATCATTATTTTAGTTATATGTGGAAATTAGCCCCCCCAAAAAGAAAGAAAGAACTAAAACAAAACAAAATTCAGAGATACAGAGAATACATTGGGGGATGCCAGAGGTTTTGGGGAGTTGGTGAAATGGCTGAAGTGGATCAAGAAATATAAACTTCCAGGTACAAAATAAGTAAGTTATAGGAATATAATATATAACATGGTGGCTACACTCAATAATGTATTGCATAGTTGAAAGTTACTGAGAATAAATCTTAAAAGTTCTCAATCCAAGAAAAAAAATGGAACTTTGCATGGTGACAGATATCAACTAGACTTATTGTGGTGATTATCTCACAATGTATATAAATATCAAATCAGTATGTTCTACATCTGAAACCAATACAATGTTTTACAATTATATTTCAACAAAAAGTAATAGTGTTCATAAAAATAACATAATAGAAAATCTTTATAATCTTTTTCACCCCACACTACCATCCCTATGCATATCTGAAGATATCTGCGTATCTTACTCATGAGAAAAAATAAGGTTTTCTTAAAAGAAAGTATTGTTAAACTGAATTATGTTAAAAATAAGTACTATTTGTCAAATTAACTCAGTGAAAAGGTAAATGACCAGTAAACATGTGCAGATAATTGGAAATGGAAATTAAAAATTGCAATTGTAGGGGCGCCTGGGTGGCTCAGTGGGTTAAAGCCTCTGCTTTCGGCTCAGGTCATGATCCCAGAGTCCTGGGATCGAGCTCCACATCAAGCTCTCTGCGCCACGGAGAGCCTGCTTCCTCCTCTCTCTCCCTGCCTGCCTTTCTTGCCTACTTGTAGTCTCTGTATGTCAAATAAATAAATAAAAACTTAAAAAAACAATTGCAGTTGTACATTACAACAAACAAAAAGACAAGACAACGTATTGGGGAGGATGGAGAATGGCTGGATCTCAGCTGTATTGCTGACGGTGGCATAAAATGATACAGTCACTTTGGAAGAAGATTGGCAGCACCCATACAGTTGGCCTATGTATACTCAACAAGTCAGTAATTCCACTTGTACGTAGCTATATGCACAACAGAAGTGCATACACAAATGTACCAAAAGGCAATTGCATGAGTGCTCATAGCAGCATCATAGTCCCAAACTGGAAATGCCCAGATGCATTTCCATAGTTGAGCTGATACATAATTATTGTAATAATGCTACAAAAATATGCTATATTGCTATTAAAATAAATGAATATAAATTATATACAAACAATAAATCTCAGAAGCATCGTATTGAGAAAAAGAAGCAAATTATTCTACTTTCCACTTACATGAAATGGAAAAAAAAAGGTATATCTGATCTATATTTTTAAAATTCAAGATAATAATTGTCTTTAAGGAGTTTGTGTTGTTATTATAAAGAGACACAAGTAAGAAAAGTGATATTTGTTCTATTTCTTGATTTTGGTCATGTTTCCTTGGCTTCATTCTGTGAGATTTTGCTGACCTGAACATTTAGGCTCATGAACTTTTCTACATGCATTGTTAATAGATATTCAAAAGTAAGGAGAACACAGTCCTCAGCACTTATTGCACTTAATTAACTCACAGTTATGGGGCACCTGGGTGGCTCAGTGGGTAAAAGCCTCTGCCTTCTGCTCAGGTCATGATCCCAGGGTCCTGGGATCCAGCCCCGCACTGGGCTCTCTGCTCAGCAGGGAGCCTGTTTCCTCTTCCTCTCTCTCTGCCTGCTGCTCTGCCTAATTGTGATCTCTCTCTGTCAAATAAGGAAATAAAATCTTCAAAGAAAAAAACAAACAAAACAAAACAAACGAAAAAACCCCCTCAAAGTTACATAGAACAAGGTCTTTGTTTAGACCTCCAGGGTGAAGAAGTGAGGAGTTTTGTTTTTCAAAGTGATTAACTTGAAGAGAGAATTGGAAAGACTTTCAGACATTCTCAGCTCTTCATGAAGGTAAGAACATTGCTCAATCACTTCTGTGTGTTCAGGATATATAAGAAAACAGAGTGGAGAAAATTCTTACTCCATCATAGATGTAGGTCCTTGTAAAGATTATTACGTGGATCCTATATACTGGGTAAGATGATTAAAGGTCTTTTAAAAGCTGAAAATATTAGGACTATCTAACAAATATCCCTAAATAACTTGTAATATCTTTGGCTGAAAACATTAAATCATTTTTAAAATACTTTATTTATTTATTTGACAGACAGAGATCACAAGTAGGCAGAGAGGCAGGCAGAGAGAGAGAGGAAGGGAAGCAGGCTCCCTGCTGAGCAGAGAGCCCCATGCGGGGCTTGATCCTAGAACCCTGGGATCATGACCTGAGCGGGGGGGGGGGGGGGCAGAGGCTTTAACCCACTGAGCCACCCAGGCGCCCCATTAAATTATTTTTAAAAATAAACTATTAAATATGAAATATACAATGGCCAATGATTTAAAGTTTTTCCAAAAATTTTTTGAGTGTGCTGCCTGATTTGTTCTTATTTAGAGTATAGCTGTATTTTCTAATGAGCTCGCATTCATCCATAAGTTTTAGTACCTTTCAAATAATTTAAGAAAAAAAAAAGAGAAAAATGTAACACTATTGATTATTTTATGAGTTAGTTATACTTCATCCCATAAAGCTAGATTTGTGATTGTAAAGTACTGGGGACAAGAAAATCATCCCTTTGTCTTGGTTCTCCTTTTATAAGGTGTTGTTTCTCTATTGCCTAGAATCATGGGAATTAAGCTGTTGATACTGAGAAACTTCCCAATTTAATATTTGGCTGCGTAAAACTATGGGGGACAATGAGGAGACTGAGATAGTGATAAGTTGATTTGCACTCTCTGTGTCTCTACAATGTTTCAATATTTGAAAGTTTTTAATAGAAAACTTTTAAAAAGTTCTTTGTAGACAATAACCCACATAAGATAGATTGATCAATTGATCAATCAATCACATCAGGCATGAAATTGTAACAGAAAGAACACATAGCCATATAGACTTGAATTGAAATTGCAATTCTGCCCCTTTCTAATTGTGGATTGAGAACAAGTTACATAATTCTTATTCTCTCTCTCTCTCTCTCACTCTGGTTATATCTGTATCTACTTATGCATACTAATACATATATGTATATTTTTATTTTCATTTATTTATATTTATATAGTTGGGTGACTAAATAGTAGATAGAGAAGACATATTTCGCATCAGTTAAGTTGCATGCAACTGCAATTTAGATAAGTTATCTTAATCATTTAGAGGTGTTTTCTTTTTTTTTTTTTTTTAATTATTTATTTGACAGACAGAGATCACAAGTACGCAGATCGTCAGGCAGAGAGAGAGGGAGAAGCAGGCTCCCTGCCTAGCAGAGAGCCCGATTCGGGGCTCGATCCCAGGACCCTGAGATCATGACGAGAACCGAAGGCAGAGGCTTTAACCCATCGAGCCACCCAGGTGCCCCTTCTTTTTTTTTTTTTTTTTTTCCTCCTGCAGATATCATTAGAAGTCTCAATGTTGTTAGTCCAGGAATAAATGATTGGCTCTGTGACACTAGCATGTACCCTGGTTCTTCTATATTCTCTTTTGCCATACAAAGTTGGTTATTTTTATCTTCATGATCACATAACAATTGTTCCATCTCTAGAAAGAAAAAAAAAAAGAACATGGAAAAAAGTCAATGGTTGCTTGATAGCTGTATTAGGCCATTTACATCAAAACAACCACAGCGCTTCTGAAAAAAGCATTTAGGATATATAATCATTGCTACCTTATTTTTGACTAAGACATTATTTCCCTACTCTAAACGGTGATTTTGTTTAATATGGAACAAGAAGATAAGGTTGCCAGGGGAGGTCGGTGAGAGGATGGGGATGAAGGAGGGCACTTGTCATGATGAGCACCAGGTGTTGTACGTACGTGTTGAATCACTAAATACTAAATTGTACTGAAAGCAGTATCACACTTTATTTTAAATAACTGGAATTCATTTAAAAAACTAAAAAAAAAAAGAAGGATAAGGCTTTTTTTTTAAACTACCAATAGTAGGTATCACATCCCAACCCTTGTAGCTAACTATTACCCATAATCACCCTCCTTTCCATACACAGAACGAGTAATTCCAACCCAAAATTTCATCTTGACAACAACCCTCAAATTTCATCTTGATTCTGTGTATAGTTTAAAATACACCACCTCTGGATTTTGGGAGTCCTTTCTTTCATCATTGTGGGAGCCACTAAGGCTCTTCACAGTAACTAACGTAGCTAACATAACCCACCAGATGTGTGGTGACAGTGAATTTCCCTCCTCAAGCTTAGTTATGATCAAAGGCATGTGAGTAGATGTAACACCCATCACTTCTGGGTTAAAGCTTTAACAGCCCACACATGCTTCTCAGTGTATTCATTTCATAGCAAGAGAGAGAGCTTTCAAGAGGGTTGTCATTGCATGGGTGGAGAAGGGACAGTAAAGTATCCTCCAGACTGCGAAGTCACTTTGAGATGGAAAACTGAAGGAAGCTCTTTCACACATTTTACACAGAGTTTTATTGAGGGTAACATTCGAATGGGGGGTGGGGATCAGGCAGACAAACAATCCATGAACTATATGCATCTATTCTCTGCCCAGTCCAGACCTTAACACATAGAGCAAGTGGCATTGTGATGAGATCAAAAGGTAGTAATCTAGAGTTGGCCTTCTGTGCTCCAGTCATCACTACAAGTTATCTATAGTGAGATCTCCTTTTTTTTTTAAGATTTTATTTATTTATTTGAGAGAGAGAAAGAGAGATCATGAGAGGAGAGAGGTCAGCAGGAGAAGCAGACTCCCTGCCGAGCAAGGAGCCCGATGTGGGACTCCATCCCAGGGCGCTGGGATCATGACCTGAGCCGAAGGCAGTTGCTTAACCAACTGAGCCACCCAGGTGCCCTATAGTGAGATCTTCTATATGCTGTTCATCTCAACTAGTTATTTACAGGGGGACCTTCTTTGCACCCCTTAAGGGATGATCAGAACAAGCCTCAAATTTAGGCCAGGGCACACATTAATGTCTATGAACCTGGAACACCTCGTCCTGTGGGAGGTCATTGTGTAGGCATTGGTACGTTGGAGGGCCAAAGAGGGAGACAGTGTCGTCAGCCTCCCACAACATAATGCAAAGTCACTGGCCTCCTGCGGCATCATGTATAACAATAGAAATAGATTTTGTTACTTTCAGCCAGGGAGTTTTGAGTCAGTTGGCTACCTGATTAATTTAGTAGTTGGCTCTTACAGACATGTATTTCTGTAATAAGAACTTAAAATGAAATGCTGTCTTTTTCCTCAGCTGACAGGTGATGAAGAAATTTACATTGGAGGCTGGTATGATAGTGATCCTTTCATTTAGTGAGAAATATTTCCTAACACACTTCCCTGATGTATCTTGAAAGAAGATAATGTCTCAATTGTGTCTTTAAAGAGAGAGATTGAATAAACAGAACATATATGTTATGAGTTGATTACTATAACTTGCAATTAAAAAGAAACCATGAGGGTGCCTGGGTGGCTCATTGGGTTAAGCCTCTGCCTTCAGCTCAGGTCATGATCTCAGGGTCCTGGGATCGAGTCCCGCATCAGGCTCTCTGCTCAGCAGGGAGCCTGCTTCCTCCTCTCTCTCTGCCTGCCTGTCTACTTGTGATCTCTGTCTGTCAAATAAATAAATAAAATCTTAAAAAGAAAAAAAAAAAGAAACCATGAGAAATGAGTTCAGAGACGATGGCTAATTTTTAGGAAGGACTGAAAGAGAAGAGAGCATGTTAAAAATGCCAAAGGTTATAGGACAACTTAGGCCAATTACATTTTAATCCATAAATTTGCTGAAAAAACAAAATTAAGGAGAGCTTTGGATGGCAAAAGCTGATAAAATAATCAGTTTTTGAAGCCAAGAGGCATTAGCTGCATTCCTCTTAAGTTCTCCCTCTTGCAAATAGAAAACCCTGGACATAATGTAATAAATCACTGTGGGAAGATGTCATGTTTGGCCAGCAAACCTGGAGATGGTAAAATGAAAAGATTACTCCAGACATCTTAGCTGGAGAAAGGAGAGGGCTTTGGGATCAGATGATCTAGTGGCAAAAAGCCCTGAGCCAAGGTCTACTTCCATTTTTATTATACATGTTATCAAAGATTCAAGATCAGAAAGGAATATAAAATCATAATTACTTAGGCAGTGACATTTATGGGCATTGTATGATTACAACTATCTGTGTCTGTGACCTGCAGGCAGGGAGTAGGTGACTATTAAGGATTTATGTCTAACCTAAGTTAAGCTTCTGTCCCCTGGGAGAGAACATTGAGCCACAATTAGAATCTGGCTATTTTCAGCCCAGAAATTTAAAGGGAGGCCCAGTGTTCTGGTCACTGCTTCTTTGCTTTTCAACTAGCCTCTCCCAAGGAGGACTGTGTTTATCATATCTTAGTTAGCCAGGCATTGTGAATTCCCAGAGGGAGACTCTGAGGAGTGGAATGGAGAAGATGGGCTCTCTAGGGATGGTGGGACTTAAGAGATGAAACAGTAATTAGATTATAGAGTGTTCTTATTGCCTCCCACATATCCCAGGAAGGTCAGTTGCAAAAGCCTCGCAATTGGAACTGCCACACACACACACACACTCACACACACACACTTCTAAGAAAGCCCATCCTGCTAGCCAAAGTACTGGGAACATGGTGGACTAAAAGAACAGAAATCAGAATGCCTGGGAAGCTCGGTCAGTTGAGCATCCAACTCCTGATTTCAGCTCAGTTGATGATCTCAGGGTCCTGAGATGGAGCCCTGCATTGGGCTCTGCACTGGGCAAGGAGCCTACTTCAGATTAACTCTATACCTCTCTCTCTGCCCTTCCCCCTGCTTGCTTTCTCTCTGTCTCTAAAAATGAATAAATAAATCTTCAAAAGAACAGAAATCTTTTTGTCAATATCTAACTAACTAAAACCAAATTACAATGAGAAAAAACATACTTTCTTTAGTGGAGAGCTGACTTTTCTTCCCAGGTTCCAACCCTTTCAAAAATATTGTTTACCCACATAGTGGCATCTGAAGGACCCAGAGAATGGTGAGTATAAACTAAAGATGAAAAGAGAAATAAACAAACCCACAACTGTAGTTAGAAGCTTTAGCACCCTACTCTAAGCAATTGAAGAAACTACTAGACAGAAAATCAACAAGAATATAGAACATTTGATAATATTATCAACCAACAATATCTAAACACACATATAGAACATTCCAGGAGGTACACGTTTTTGGTTTTGTTTTAGTTTTTCATAACTTCATGGAACACTGTTTTCCAAAGTGGCTGGTTCAACTTGCATTCCCACCAACATTGTAAGAAGGTTCCCCTTTCTCCACATCCTCTCCAACTCTTGTTGTTTACTGTCTTCTTAATTTTTGCCATTCTAACTGGTGTGAGGTGGTATCTCAATGTGGTTTTAGTTTGAATCTCCCTGATGGCTAATGAAGATGAACATTTTTTCATGTGTCCGTTAGCCATTTGAATGTCCTCTTTGGAGAAGTGTCTGTTCATGTCTTCTGTCCATTTTTTGATGTGATTATCTGCTTTTTGAGTGTTGAGTTTGAAGAGTTCTTTATAGATCTGGGATATCAGCCTTTTGTCTGTAATGTCATTTGTGAATATCTTCTCCCATTCCGTGTGTTGCCTCTTTGTTTTGCTGACTGTTTCCTTTGCTGTGCAGAAGATTTTTGACTTTGATGACATCCCAAAAGTTCATTTTTGCTTTTGTTTCCTTTGCCTTTGGAGACATATCTTGAAAGAAGTTGCTGTGGCTGATGTCGAAGAGGTTACTGCCTATGTTCTCCTCTAGGATTTTGATAGATTCCTGCCTCACGTTGAGGTCTTTTATCCATTTTGAGTTTATCTTTGTGTATGATGTAAGGGAATGGTTGTTTCATTCTTCTACACATAACTGTACGGTTTTCCCAGCACCATTTATTGAAGAGACTGTCTTTTTTCCACTGGATATTTTTTTCCTGCTTTGTCAAAGATTATTTGACCGTAGAGTTGTGGGTCCATATCCGGGCTCTCTACTCTGTTCTACTGGTCTATGTGTCTGTTTTTTTGCAAGTACCATGCTGTCTTGGTGATCACAGCTTTGTAGTAAGCTTGAAATCAGGCAATGTGATGCCTCCAGTTTTATTTTTCTTTTTCAACATTTCCTCAGCAATTTGGAGTCTGTTCTGGTTCCAAAGATACAAATGTACTGAAAAGAAGGACGATCTGTACCCCAATGTTCATAACAGCAATGGTCACAGTTGCCAAACTGTGGAAAGAACCAAGATACCCTTCAATGCATGAATAGATAAAGAAGATATGGTCCATATATACAATGGAGTATTATGCCTTCATCAGAAAGGATGAATACCCAACTTTTGTATCAACATGGACGGGACTGGAAGAGGTTATGCTGAGTGAAATAATTCAGGCAGAGAGAATCAATTATCATATGGTTTCACTTACTTGTGGAGTATAAGGAATAACACGGAGGACATGGGGAGATGGAGAGGAGAAGGCAGTTGGGGAAATCAGAGGGGAGATGAACCATGAGAGACTGTGGACTCTGAGAAAAAAACTGAGGGTTTTGGAGGGGAAAGGGTTAGGGTTCGGTGAGTCTGGTGGTGGGTATTATGGAGGGCATGTGTTGCATGGAGCAATGGGTGTGGTGCATAAGCAATGAATTTTGAAACACTGAAAAAAGTTAAATTAAATTTAAAAAACCTCATGGAACATTTATTAAGATAGACTGTGTCTTAATCTATAAACATAGTTCAAACAACTTAAAATCACATAAAATGTGTTCTGTGGCCATAATGGAATTGATTTAGATATCAATAACAGGAAAAATAAACAGCAACATCCAACAAGTTGAAATTAATCACCAAACATCAAAATAATAGATGATTCAAAGAGAAAATCTCATAGGAACTAAGCAAGTACATAGAACTTAATGAACATAAAAATGCATAGTATAAAAATATGTGAGAAGCAACCAAAGCAGTACTGAGAGGGATATGAATAGCACTTAATGGTTATATTTGAAACAGAAAAGGTCTTAAATTAAAAAAAAAAGATGTTTAAACCTTAATTAAATAGAAGAAAAGCAAAACAATGTAAAGAAAAGAAAAAAATACTAAATGTTAGCAGAATAAATGAAATAAAAAACAAGCAAATGATTGAGAAAATTAATAAAATGATATTTTTTCAATAAATGACAGAAATCTAGCATAACTGACAAATATAAAAATAGTGAAGACACAAATAATTATCAGAAATGATGCATGAGATATGGCCAAAGAGCCTGCTGCCATCAAAAAATAATTGGAGGGGCGCCTGGGTGGCTCAGTGGGTTAAGCCGCTGCCTTCGGCTCAGGTCATGATCTCAGGGTCCTGGGATCGAGTCCCGCATCAGGCTCTCTGCTCAACAGGGAGCCTGCTTCCCTCTCTCTCTCTCTGCCTGCCTCTCTGTCTACTGTGATCTCTCTCTCAAATAAATGGATGAAAATCTTTAAAAAAAATGATAATTGGGGAAAAACACTTATGCTCATATATTTAATTGCTTCATAGAAATGAACCAATTTCTTGAAACTAGGAACTACTAAAACCCATTTAAGATGAAATAGACAATCTGAATAGTCTTGTCAAAATGGTAAAGAAGAAAGATCATATCATCACGTTGATCAAGGCAGAAGTAGCTTTTGACAAAATCCCAAACTCAATCATGATTTAAAAACAAGAAAAAACAAACAAAAAACCCTAAAACAAACAAAACAAAAAACAAACAAGAGAAAACAAAAACAAAAAAACCTTTCAACTAGGATAAAAGGAAGGGAAAGCTGAGAAAGAAAAAAAAGAAAAAGATATCTGTTCTCACAACTCTCTTCCAACATTGTTCTGGAAATTCTTGCCAGCACAATCAGGTATTAAATGAATAGCTGCATACATTGGAAAGTAATAAATGAAACTGCTCCCATTTTTAGATGACAAGATTATATCTACATAAAAAGTCTGGAGAGGCTTATCAAAGTTTTTTTAGAATAAGGTAATTTAGTAAGTTGGCAGGATATAAATACAAAACAATGACAGTTTTTTTTTTAATTTTTATTAAACTACACAGGTTTTTGTTGTTTTTTGTTTGTTTATTTGTTTCTAATGCATTTTTATTTTTTTTCCATTTTGATTTCTTTCCAGTATTCTAGAATTCATTGTTTATGCACCACACCCAGTGCTCCATGAAATATGTGCCCTTCATAATACCCACCACCAGGCTCACCCAACCCCTTACTCCCCTTCCCTTCAAAACCCTCAGTTTGTTTCTCAAAGTCCACAGTCTCTCATGGTTTTTCTCCCCCTCCGATTTCCCTCAACTCACTTCTCCCCTCTATCTCCCAATGTCCTCTGTGTTATACCTTATGTTCCACAAGTAAGTGAATCACAGTTTTATATATAAATAGCAAACATATGGCAACACATATAAAAAAAGACATCATTTATAACTGCTTGAAAGAAAATAAAATATATTGGTATATGGGGCTCCTGGGTTGCTCAGTCAGTTAAGCATCTGCCTCCAGCTCAGGTCATGATCCTAGGGTCCTGGGATCCAGCACCACATTGGGCTCTCTGCTCAGTTAGGAATCTGCTTCTCCCTTTTCCTGTGCCTTCCACTCTCCCATTTGTGTGTTCTCTCTCCCTCTCTCTTTCTCTCTGTCAAATAAATAAATAAAATATTAAAAAATATATAAAACATATATATATAGTTATTATGTCACTTATGTAGTATATATACTAAGAATTATAAAATATCCAATGGAAAACATCAGAGGAGACACAAATGGGGAGACATGCCATTTTCATGGAATAGAAGACACAACATTTTAAAGATACAAATTCCCTCCAAATTGCTTTATAGGTTTAATGGAACAACTATAAAAATCCCAGAATTTTTTTTTAAATTTTTTTATTTTTTTTAAATTTTATTTATTTGACAGAGATCACAAGTAGGCAGAGAGGCAGGCAGAGAGAGAGATGAAGTGAAGCAGGCTCCCCACTGAGCAGAGAGCCCGATGCGGGGCTCGATCCCAGGACTCTGAGATCATGACCCGAGCCAAAGGCAGAGGCTTTAACTCACTGAGCCACCCATGTGCCCCCCCCCAGAATGTTTTTATAGACATATACTTATTCTAAATTTCATATGGAAAGATAAACACTATAAAATAAATAAACCAGGGGTGCCTGGGTGGCTCAGTGGGTTAAGCCTCTGCCTTCGGCTCAGGTCATGATCTCAGGGTCCTGGGATCGAGTCCCGCATCGGGCCCTCTGCTGGGCAGGGAGCCTGCCTCCTCCTCTCTCTCTCTCTGACTGCCTCTCTGCCTACTTGTGATCTCTCTCTGTCAAATAAATAAAACCTTTAAAAATAAATAAATAAATAAATAAATAAATAAATAAACCAACTTAATGAATAAAAATGAAGTGAAAGGAATCATTGTATTTAAAGGTTAAAATATGCTATAGTATTCAAAATAATGTTATCAACATAGAAATAAATAGATATATTGGTGGAACAAAATAGAGTGTGACAGACCCATACAAATATACCAAATTGATTTATTGACAAAGGTGGAAAAGCTATTCTCTGGACAAAGGATGGGCCTTTCAACAAATGCTGAAGTTACTGGATATTTGCAGGCAAAGCAAGGAACCTTAATGAAAATCTAATACCAAATTAGACAAGTCTAACATCCATCAAATTAATTAAAAAATACATTGACCTCAAGATGCACCATAGACTTAAATGTAAAAAGTAAAACTATACAGCTTTTAGGGGAAAAAAAAAAATCAGAGAAAATTTTTGGGCTCTTGCCCTAAGTGAAGAGATTTTAGACATGATATCAAAGTACAATCTTCAGAGGAAGAATTAATCAACTGCACCTCATGTGGGTAAGGAACATTTGTTCTGTGAAAGTGTATGTGAATAAGATAGAAAGGAAAACTACAGATTAGGAGAAAGTATTCGCAAACCACATATCTGAAAAAAAAACTTAATATCTAGAACACATTACAAACTCAAAATTCAATGACAAAAACAATTAGAAAGTGGGCAAAAGATATGGAGACGTTTCACCAAAAAGAACATACAGATGGCAAATAAGCATATGCAAAAATGTTTATAATCATTAGTCATTAGAGAAATGCAAATTTGAGCCACATTGAGATATGATTACATAACTCCCAGAATAACTAATAATAGCACAAAACACACTGGTGAGAACATGTTGAAACTGGATCACTCAGTGTTTGCTGGTGGGGATGTAACATAGTACCCACTCTGGAAAAGAGGATAGCAGTTTCTTACAAAACTAAACAAGATTACCAGATTATCTAGAAATTGTACAGTTGGACATTTATTCCAGGGAAATGAAAACTTATTTTTACTCAGTGAAACATATATAGACTATTTCTCGGCAGCTTTATTTTTAATAGCCATGAAGTGGAAATAATCCAATGTCCCTCGACTGGCAAGCGATTAAACAAAAGCATAGCATAGAACACTCTGTAGCAATAGCACTGGATGGATTATTGGTATATGCAACAACTTGGATGGACATCAAGAGAATTATTCTAGGGGGAAAGAGCCAATATCACGAGTTTATGCACTGTATGATTTCATTTACCTGCATTTCTAAAATGACAAAATTGTAAAATTGGAGAACAGTTTAGTGATGGCCAGATTATGGAGGTGGGAAGGAAGGGAGTTCACCATGACTACAAAATGGCAGCATGAAATATCTTTGAAATGGAGCTGCTCAGGGTCTTGATTGTGTCAGTGCTTCACAAATTTGCATGAGTGACAAAGCTGCATAAAAATAAATGTACATGCACACACACACACACGTAGGTCTATGTCAAACTGATGAAGTCTGAAGAAAGTTGTTGGGTTGAATCAATGATAATATTGTGATTATGATATTTTACTGTGTAGACATTTAAGATGTTACTTTTGGGGTAAATTGGGTGTAATTGTATTGAATCTCTGTTATCCCACAATTGCATGTGAATCTACAATTATACCAAAAATGTACATTTTTAAAAACTTTGTGTTAGGAATTAAATTGTGGGTTTGACTAACATCCATTGTGGAATCTTCTGAGTAAAGCTATTTCAGAAATAAGACTTAATTAGCTTGTGGCATGTCCTAGGCTTGTATATTATCTCATTAGTCAACAATGGTATCCAGAGGTATGCAGAACTACTGGAAAATCTGGGGAAGATAATTTCTGATGTGGGCATATTGTCGGTCCCCAAAGAGACTGGGGTTTTAATTAAGGAATAAGGTAGAAATCTATACCACAATTCTCATTAGAGATACTTAAACTTTGCCAATCAACCGTATAGGTCATCTCACGAATAATACCATCAAGCCACAGTTAATAAAAACAAAACCCACTAAGGAAGGCAATAGTATCCTAGCTATATTTAGTTTCTGGTGATTGTGTAATACCAGTTAGCTATGGGTTTTAGTAACTTCTCAACTCACCCGATATAGTTATAACCAATATGCATAATATATCTAGGTCTTTAATTGTAATCAACTGAGTGAAAATATGGACAAAAATGCTATGTGATGGTGAAGTCTATGAATGAAACGTGTTTGACTTGACAAATTAGGTTCTTAAAGCTACTTTGTAAAGATCTCTCTCTAATAAACCTTAGAAGTGTGTACTTAAGTGAAATACTATCAAATATCTATCCTCTAGGAAAAATATGATGCAATTATGATCATCTGTTCATTTGCTTTTTCTGAATGGTCAAGCATAAAATCTACCTTCCTTTTATCTGGAAGTAAATGTAGAATATAGGTTGTAAATGACTTTATAATGACAGTGATTATAAAAGAGCCATTCTCCAGGCACAGGAGTGTGTTCAAAGCACATGGAGACCTTTTTGTATTTGCTTCAAGAGCGGAGACTGATATACAAAAGCTCAAAATAAGTATTTAACTCATTAGTTCATGCATTTACTTATCTATGCATTATTTCATAGGCTTATGAAACATCTCTTGAGTATGTTCCAAACATCACACAGGTCATGAATATCATGAATATCATATTTCGTATTCTTGTAGATTCAGAAACTAGTAATGAGCCTGATGATCAAGTAAGTGTGAAACTGTGCTGTATTAGTTAAGGATGAACATAGAAAGAATTTTAGTCAGAACGAACGTGCTCTTGTCCTTTTATTGGACCATCCTTTTGACATTATGAGCTGGGAGGGGAAGGCCAGCTCAGGGGTCTTCTAGACAACTGAAGAATAAAATGGTTACTTACCAGCTTTCTGATCCTTTCCCCACAACAATATAAATGTGCAATTTGGATGTGTGTATCCTTTACTCAGCAACTGTTTATGGAGCGATTGTGGGAGAGATATTCCACTGTTATTAATATCTGGCTTAAACATGTCCTTCATTTATTCGAAGGCATTATTCATTCTCAAAGAATTCATACTGTGAATGTTGCTATAAAGAGACATTTGTAAGCATACACAGGACTCTTTTTTTTTTTTTTTTTTTTGCTAACTAAGGACTTTATTTCAAACAAAAATTAAAAATAAAAAGTTGAGAGCTGGGGCGCCTGGGTGGCTCAGTGGGTTAAAGCCTCTGCCTTCGGCTCAGGTCATGATCCCAGGGTCCTGGGATCGAGCCCCGCATCGGGCTCTCTGCTCCTCGGAGAGCCTGCTTCCTCCTCTCTCTCTCTCTCTCTCTCTGCCTGCCTCTCTGCCTACTTGTGGTCTCTATCTGTCAAATAAATAAATAAAATCTTAAAAAAAAAAAAAGTTGAGAGCTATTTGCCTGGGTGTGGGAAAGGGATCAGGCCAAGGAATTCCCTGTGACCAGGCTGAAAGCCTCATCTACTGGAGGGGTCGTGATCCTTCCCTTCCCTGCCCCTGGGATGGGGAACATCTGCAGATGCAGGACCCTATGCCAGAGCCCACCTAACAAGAGAACTTGGCCTAGGCCAGTTGCTGGGAGGGGATAGAGTTGGGCAGCAGCACAGCCAGAGGCCAACCACAGGATCACGTCCCAAGTACCAAGAACCTACTCTTTCCCCTCCCCCCACTCATGGGACCCAGAACAGAGGAAGGATGGCCTAAACAGGACTTTTTAAACAGTATACACCACTAATATGACAAAATTAAAATTTGAATTTTCCTGAATGGTCTAAAAACTGCACTGTTAGCATATTAACTTTAAGAGTGAACAATCTTGTGGAGTGCCTGGGTGGCTCAGTTGTTAAGTGCCTGCCTCCCAGGGTCCTGGGATCAAGCCTGCATTGGGCCCTCTGCTCAGCGGGAAGCCTACTTCTTCTTCTCCCACTCCCAGTGCTTGCTTGCGTTCCCTCTTTCGCTTTGTCTCTCTCTGTCAAATAAATAAATAAAATTCATAAAAAACTGAACAATCTTGATTTAATAGAGATAAACGCATTATTTGATGAACATCTTCTATGTGCAAACCTTTGTGCTCAGTACTTTAGATTTAATACTCTGAGAGTGATACTGAGAGCTGCATTTTAAAGATGAATGTATTTCATCTGTTTCATATGTAACTTCAGTGACACACAAGAAGTAAATGGCAGAGTGAGAAACCAAACCAATGGTTTGGTGACTCTAATCCGTACTGTTTATATTAAGCCACTGGTGCTCAAACTTTTCCTGGGCCCCAGGAGATGTCCTGCTTTTGCTGTTCTTCCACCTGTCTGTATCTCAATCAGTATGACAACTCTATGTGGGAGACAGCATTTTAACAAACTTACAAAAATCAGAGCTTCTGAGTGTTCACAAATGTTTGTGATATCACAGTGAAAGCATTTGGTGAAAACCTAGCTTTGAATCTAGCTTTGATGAAATCCTTAGTGAACCGATTCTCAAGTCTGGACTGGGCACATCTACGTTCAGCCCTCACATCTCCTTTACATGGCAAATATAAAAGCAAAATTGGATAATAATCAAAAATTGTTTAAAAACAAATTCTCCATGAGAACATCAGGCTTTTGCAACAGAAAAAAAAAATCAATTTACCATTTTTTAGCTGACAAGAATATTCAGTAATAAAAAGATTGTAAGGGGAGGAAAAATATAAGGAAACAAATGAAAAATGTGAGATATTCACCAAAAATCATAAAAGAAATAAAAAGCATTATCATCTAATTCTGATAAATCAGTTACAATTGTGAAATGACCCATAATTCTTTCTTTTTGCAGTGTGATTAGGTACTCAACATTCCTTGAATTTTATCCCTTATTATTTTGAGTTCATTTTCTTATCTCTTCAGCAAGCCAATCTCTGTTGAATGAATATTCTGAATGTCCTGACATGTACCACTCAGAACTTATTTTGCATTTCCATCAGATGGAGATTTAAATCTCATTGCTTAATAACCCAATAGACATTGATATGAGCTTTCACTGAAATTGCGTTTTTGCAATTTATGAACAATAAAACATCTGTATACTACCTACACAGGAAGATTTTTGAAATGTGTGAACATATACTACCCACCCCCGCAGTTCCCCAATCCATACCCTTCAGGAATAAAATCAAATAAAAACCACCGTTGAACTGAGAGTTGATTGTGTCCAGCACCAGTGATTGAAACGTGGTAGCGATCTTGAGCTACTTTGCACTATAGTGACTTCATTTGTCTTTATGCCTTTGTTTCAATTTTTTTCTGAAAATCGTAATTGAATTGCATTTATAACCAAACCACATAATTAAGAAGTAATTTCCATTCACTGAGATCATATAACACAGTGGAAAGAGCCCTTATTTTAGTCTGAGAGGACTGGTTTGGAATGTAGGCATTTCACAGATCAGGTATGTGACCCTATGACTTAACCTACCTGTATCTCAGTCAGTCCACTCAACCCAATAAAGACCTAATGAACGCCTCAGGTGGTCTCCACTGTGACACATATCAGGAAACCAAAGAAGAACATGGATAGACTGCTCCTAAAGACTTCAAATACCAGTAGGAGAGGTTATACTTTTAAACAAAAATGTGCCATGAGTTGTAAAAGCTAATACTCTGTGATTGTATATAGGTTCATCAAAATTTAATGAACAAAAGGGAAACTTCCACCCAAAAGAATGAAATGAATTTTCATGGGGTTAAGACCCCCTGAATTAAATTATGAAAGTAGATATGGGTTGGACACAAGGATAGAATTGAGTGTGAAAAAATAATTTGCTTGTTCAGGCATCTTTAGGACAATTGGTTGGGCGGGACAATGCATTCATGTGAGCACGGGAGAATGTGGGGAGGAACACAGGCTGGGAAAGAAAGATGGGAGTGAAACATTGGAGGACTTTTTATGCCAGTCTGAAAAGGGTGTGGGAGGCTTTGCTCTCTAAGCATCCAGGAACCAGAAAGACAGGGTGGAATGATACATGGAGACAGTGTGTCCTTCAATCAGAAAATGGGTGCCTTTCATCAAGTATACAGGATAACTGTAGGAAATTGCGGTAACTTAAACTTTATTGGTCCCAGTTTCCTCTATGAGTGAGACAGCATTATCATCAGCTTCTGGGAGAGAGAGGGGAAGAGAAACATTGGGTAAGTAAGGCTGATGGAGGGAAAGAAAATCTGGGATGGTTACAAGAGGGAAGAGCAGACAGAGGCATATGTTCAGATACCTGTGAAGTGATTGTCTTCAGGCATCCAGGGCCAGCCGAGGTTGCTGGTAAAGGACTGGCAATGGTAACAATCAGCACACTGTGATTTTCCACAGCAGCACTTACACAATGAACTTTAGGAAAGAAGGGAGATTTTTGATGGATCCAAAGTCCCTTGAAAAGTTTAGCTTAGCCTACGTATTTTCTTCTTGTAAGAGACATTGTGTCTGTTGCAGGTCTGAAGAATTCTGAGCTTATTCTTGAAGTTCAGTCACCAACTCATAATATTGAATTGGTTGATCAGGAAATAGATGGATGCATAAAACTTTTAGATTTAGTTATTCCTTTGTTTCAAGAACAGGATTTTTTAGTATACTTTAAAAACATGTTATCATTCATTCATTCATTCACTTCTTGACTTCAAACAAATTCAAGCTGGATTGACTTCACCTTCCTTTTAAAATATTTGCTCCTGGGACGCCTAGGTGGCTCAGTTGGTTAAGCGGCTGCCTTCAGCCCAGGTAATGATCCCAGCGGCCTGGGATCGAGTCCCACATCGGGCTCCTTGCTCTGCAGGAAGCCTGCTTCTCTCTCCGCCTCTGCCTGTGCTCGCTTGCTCTCTCTCCCTCTCTCTCTGACAAATTAAAAAAAAAAAAAAAGAGTCTCTTAACCAAAAAAAAAAATAAAATAAAATAAAATAAAATATTTGCTCCTTATTTTTAATCTTTTTATTTGATTTCTCTTATTCAGTGGAATTAAGTCAAGCTATGACAGTAATTTGGTTTTCGGCTTTGTCGAATATGTCTCAAAGTTACTAAGGTATTTCTAACTCATGGCTTGCCTTGGCCCTCAAATTATTTTCTTACCATTGTGATCTCTCTCTTAATTTTCTTTGGCTGATGCTTCACCTGCTCATCTTTATTTTTATTTAATTCATGACTTTTTAAGTACTTTTAAATTAGAAAAGGACTTATTGAGAATCTTCTTCTTTTACTTGGAATATGTATTTTTTAAAGAATGGATTGTTTAATTTTTGTGTGCCTGCTAAGCTGCTTTCCTTTTGGGCTTTAACATATGTACATAATTAAAAAGGTATTTCTTTTCATCTTGTTCATACTTAACGTTGGCAGCTCTTTCTAGACATTTTACATACTTTAATACACTCTCTCCTCATTTGGCTGAAGCCTGTTCTTCTCTCAGTAATCTGACAGCTATGTACCAATTTCTGGACCTGATATTTGTCAAGAATTGGGGGAAGGGTGAGCACTCCCATGTAGCTATCTTCCCCATTTGTTAGAAAAATAGTACTTGATATATTCTGAATATTTAAATAACCCCCCTGACTCAGGATGACTTCATCTGCTGCAAAAAGATTGCCTTGCTCTTAGGGTCATTTCATTCAGATAACAGGAGTGAAGTTTGGCCATCTTTCTCTTGCTGAGATCCCGAGTATTTCCCAGAGTTTTCTGTGATTTGATTTAAAGAAAATTATGTTAAATTTTTTCCTCATCTGTACACTTTCCTTCACCGTGCTTTTCTTCCCATTAGGGGGTATAAATTAGAATTCTCACATAATGGACAACTAAGTCTTGTCTCAAGAGCACCAACTGGAGAAATGGGAACAAAGTTTGCCCAAATCTTTTATTTCACTCATTAGTTTATTATTTCTTTTAATAATTTGTACCAGAGCTGCCTGTGGACTCAAGTTTGAGAGTGCTATCAATAAGTAGCATTGGTGGACCTGCCTATGAATCATGAGTTTTGATGGTATCCAATGAAACAGGAAGGATCTCAAACAGGTTGAGGAAACGTCCTTTGAATAGAATTTTCCATGTTAAAGCATCGATCACATTCCTGGATCTGTCCTTTTTCTGAAGAGTCTGTTTTCAGTTGAATTATGTCCTTCCAAGGGGACATGTTGAAGTCCTAATCTCTGGCATACCTGTGCATAAGACCTTGTTTGGAAATAGGGTGTTTGCAGATACTCAAGTAATCAAGTTAAGATGAGGTTATACTGGATGAGGATGGGCCTAATTCCAATAACTAGTATGTTTACAATGAGGTGGAGATTTGAAGAATACAGGGACAAGAGGGTACAGAAGATGGAGGCAGAGGTTGAAGTGACGTGGCCGCATACCTAGGAACTCATGGAGCCACAAAAAGCTGGAAGCCGCTAAGAAGGATTCTTCTCTAGAACCCTCAGAAGTAGCATGGCCTTGCTAACATCTTGATTTTGAACTTCTAAATTCTAAACTGCTGTGTTAGGCCACCCTATTTGTGGTAACCTGCCATAGTAGTGCTAGGAAACAAATGCAAGGTCCCAGTGGTTTCCCACGAGAGGGAGACAATACAGATCATCTTTAAAAGCTTAAATCTAGTAACATGAACACCAATGTTGTAGGTTTGATTCTGCAATTTCCTCCTTATATATGCACTTAAAGAATTCATGACTCCTTTAAGACCTATTTCTATAAAATAGGAAGAGCTAAATGCAGGTCACAAAAATTGAAAGAGCTTGTGATAAGTGATGAGTACAGAGCCTGCTCTCCTCAAGTAAGAATTGAATAAAAGGTCCACAGCTTCAGATAGGATTAACCACACCTCTCTTCTTCAAATATGAAAATTAAACTAGATAAGTATAAGGAGTCTTGCTGGTTCATAGTATTTCTTTAGTTTCCCTGGATTTCAACCTTTACAACTGTAAAATTATAGAGTACTTTTTCTGCATTTATTAAACAGTTATTTAAGGTACATATGCTGTAAACTGAGCAGTGTGCCTTGATAAGGAATGCAGTCGTAGATTTAACAAACCCAGCCTCTGGCCTTACAAAGTTTGTACTCTGTAAGAGTGACAGGTAATAAAAAGAACACAGACCAGAATAGCACAGATTATTTTAATTATCACTTTGGAATATAACCCTCCCACAAAGAGGGTCTATAAAAGATAATGGGGGGAGTCTAAATCAGCAAAAGAGCTTCCTGATAGTGTGGTACTTAAGCTAATATTGGAAAGATGAGAAGAAACCAACCTTGAGAAGGTCCATGTAACTAAAGTTTCACACAAGGACAACTGTGTGGATAAAGGCTTTGAAATGAAAAAGAGGAGTATCCGAAGGCATGACACATCACAAGAGACCAGCCAGGGAGGAGAAGTGGTCTGAGATGGAGTTCATCAAGAGTCAAATAATACAGAAACTTCTAAGCCTCAACAAAGATTTGGCTTTTATCAATAGGATGATATTCCTTGAAGGGTTGAGGTAGAAACATCATGCTTAATTCATTGACTAAAACAATTGTTATTGCTGCATTGTCTAAGTGGAAAGACGGTTTGAGGAGTTCAGGAGAGGAAACTGAGATTCCAATAAGAAGACTATTGTAGCAATTCATCGAGGGAGGTGGCATATTTGGAAAACTATGGTCACAGATGAATTTAAATAACAACCAACAAGATATTCTTAGGATGTGGGAATGACTGGACTTTTTGAAGACTTGATAGAAGGAAAGAGGCTTGAGGGATGACTTCTCTGGGGTTTATGCAACTGAGTGGCGGGAGTTGCATTTTCAAGAACTCATTTAGAGAAGACTGGTAAGGATGGGTTCAGAATTAAGGGTCGGTGGAGAGAGTTATTTCTGAAGCATGGTATGTGTGGATGCTTAAGGACATCCAAGAGGACATGCCAGATATATCTAAGAGAGAAGAATCAGGGCATCGACATCAGATACTAAATAAACCAAGATAATGGCTAAGAAAATCTAGGGAGAGAAGAGAAAGGGAAAGAGGCTTAAGGTACTGGATGGAACCTGGCAGTGTGACAACACTTAGCTCTGGGATAGAGTAGCCATAGAGGACATTGAACAGGATCCAAAGAGTCTGGAGGGAAACCAGGAGAATATGCTCTCAGAGAAGCCAACAGAGTTGACTATTCTATTGTGGAAAAAGAAGATATTTTAGGTCTGTCGAAACATCAGAGTTTCAGTAGATGAGTAGAGAGGAGTTTATTTTAGACTTGGCATCCTGGAGGTTGTTGGCGATATGGACCAGTAGTATAGGTAAAGTGGTGAGAGAGAAGTCATAGTTGTGATCACTTGATGCAAGTCCTCCAAGCTGGACATGTATGAGTCATGGATTTTCTGTATATATACAGTACTAGAATAAAAAAATGAAAAGAATTAGGATGAACCTGGGGAAGAAGAGTGTACAGGCTGCTCGGGGCATCCCACCTCCAGAATGCTGGGCAGATGTGGATCCTGCCACTCAGAGCTGAATCCAAGAGAAAACGTCCAACACATCACAATAGGCTGATTCTCATTAGGTGACAGGTCTCTGAAAAGGAGAACGGCCCCTCCGTGCCTCCAGGACAGCAGCAGACTCCATCAGGAAAAAGACTTAAAAGCTGGAACAGCTCCAGAGAGCTGACACCCAATACAATTCCCCACACCCAGAGGCTGACCTATGCAGGTCCCATCCAGAGGGGTCAAAGAAAGGAGCAGGAAGGGGTGTCTGCTGTCCAGGCTGGGGAATATTCATCTGGTCTGCTTGGGGAATATTCATCTCTGATCCAGTCTTGGGGTACTGCAAAGACAGTAACAAACACGTGATGAGGCATTAGAAGATACAGGGGAGGACTTCATCCAGCCTCAGTAGGTCAGGGGATTGAGGCAGCACATAGAGGCATGATTCTTAGTGCAACACTGACTTGGGCAATATGTGTGGGAAGTAAAGACAACACGATGGCAAATTCCCAGTGATTCCTCTTCTGTAAAGAGGAATTAAATAACGTTAAATATAAATTTATATAAAATACATAAAGGGAAATATATAGGACAATAGAGTCAAGTTTCTGTAAAGTCAGGGAGGTAGCATATACATATATATGCCATCCATATATAGATAGCGACAGGTGAGAAAGAAAGTATCTGTCAAATTTTGAACTGCCGTACCATGTCTGGAATTTAAGGTTGGTCAAAAACAAACTCAACCCACAAATCGGAAGACAATAAAAGGCTTTTAGCCAATAATTAATGTAATAACCTTTGGATGAAGTTTCACCTACGAAATTAATTCAGTGTGGGTTAAATATGAGTTTTGACACACATAAAAAAGAGCTGAAGTTCAAAGACCATTAATAACGAGTAAAATAAATGACAGTGTCTTCAGGAAGGAAGTATTTAATGAAGTGTCACAGGGGCCAACAATATGCCTGATATTAATTAACTTCTTAATTAATTATATGATGAAAAGAATAGGCTTCAAGTAAATGCAATTTTCTGTTGATGGGTAATGAAGGATGGTGACAACATTAGCAAAGATAGAAAATGCAAAGTGACCTAAAGAAATCAGGAGTTTAGCTAGGCACATTGTACGGAGAAATAGTTGCTTTGATGATGAACAAAATTTAAAAAAGAATATAAATTAATATGTTGTGACTTGAAAGATTGGTAGTGCAATGATTCATGAGATGTGTTTCTATATCAAGTTAAAGAAAAGGCATGCAGTTAAGTTTGTGGACAAATGGCAAAGCTGAGCTAATTTGGACTAAATAGAGGGTCACAGCACAATTTGTGTGGCAATAACGCTTGTTTCTATATTTACGTGCCAACTTATTATTTAAAGCTGCAGTAATTTAGGTTAGAATAGTGGTTACTTTTATCAATTTCTATGTAATATATGGAGCACAGGGAAAGTTGGAGACCAGGGCTCTGGTTCCACAGTGATGCATTGGATCTAACGGTCCTAATCTAGCATTCTTCTACAGAGAGCCTGAATAACGAGGTTCTATCACTCTGCCCACCAGATGTCTGTATAAATGACTGCAGTGAACAGAAGGAACACTATCTTCCTGTACTTCTGAGTACAAATTCCATCCAAAGACATCATAATTTTCACTGCCACCCACCTGGTCTAGGTCACTGTCCTCTCCAGTCTGAATGATTGCAAGAGTCATCTAATTGCTGTCCCAATTTTTGTCCTTACCCTGAAGTTCATTCTCTACCCAAAGAGCAGAACTATCTTTGGAGAATGAGCCACAGCATGCCTGCCCCTTGTGGAATGCTGTCCTGAGCTCTACATGTCCCTCAGACCAAAGCCACAGAGACCTGATGTGGTCCTGCCCATCCTCATCTCCCTCCCCACCTCACTCCCCCCTCCCCACCTCACTCTTCTCTAGACCCAAAGCCTTCAGCACTCTTGCAGGCCAAACACATTTCCCACCACAGGGCTGGTGGCACTGCCTGTTGCCACCTCCTGGAGTGTCCCTCTCACAAGGAGCCCCACAGAGTTCTACATGTTCCCCCTGGGTCATTGATGAAATGTCCCATTCTAAGTGAGGTTCTTCTAAAGCTCTGTTTATAATTAAAATATTTCTCATCACTCTTCATTCCAATTCTTCATGTATATCTCTCCATACAAAATGCCTTTTTAAAAATATTTTATGTAATTAATTATTCTTTTTGGTTTCTACTGTCCCCACCCATCTAAAATACACACTCCATGAATGTAGTACTTTCTGCCAATTTTGTGGACTCTGTATCTCTAATACTATAAGAAAAATCTGCCATAAACAGGTCCTTAATAAACACTATTTTTTAAAAGATTTATTTGTTTATTTATTTGACAGAAAGAGAGATCACAAGTAGGCAGAGAGGCAGATAGAGAGAGAGGGGGAAGCAGGCTCCCTGCTGAGCAGAGAGCCTGATGTGGGGCTTGATCCCAGGACCCTGGGATCATGACCTGAGCTGAATTCAGAGGCTTTAACCCACTGAGCCACCCAGGCACTAGGTACCACTTAATAAACACTATTAAATGAATAAGTAAACACCAGAGAAGATCAAGTTGTTGGAATGATATCAGTGAGTCCTGAGAGGAAACCGGAAGTTTCAATGGGATGTCTAATTAGATAAAAACTAGGGAAAGAAGGGGGAGGCAAAGAAGAGGAATACAGTTTTCTTTCCTCTACCTGCCAGTCTATCCTTTTAACATGCAATTTGTTCAGAATGTGAAAGAGGGGTATTATTGATTTGGCCCCTCATATCCCCCAATGTTTGGTATATACAACAGAAACATCAAGAAATAAAATAGAATGTAAAGGAGTAAAAATAACACATGGAACTTTTGCTATTCCCAGACAGTCATGTCTTTGACTTAGTGCGTGATGCAAATTTTGATGTGGATGGTTTGGGGAAGCTAATATAGCCATAGGTTTCTCTGTTGTAGCTTAGGTAGGAGACCACAGGCCTTAAGATACATGGTTGAACAACCTTGATTGATGACTACAGCTTTGCCCTGAAGACAAGTGATTGTTCTTTAGTGGCCTGGTTGCAGATACTGTAAGCACACATGGGTAAGGGATGAGATTACAGCCTCAGAAAAGGAGCCACAGCTTTAAGGGATCCCTGCCGAGACAGAGGTCTTAATGTTGTCCTGTGGGTAGCTCCCACAAGAGCCAACTTTGCATGCATTCCGGCAAGTACTTTGTGGAAAGACTTGGATTTCTGCATGCTGTGTCTCTTGGCAATGGAGCAGGTTCAGAGCCTCCGCTGTGCTAGGTCTCACCAATGCAGAGAATTCAGAATTCAGGCTACTAAAACTTCATATGCGGATTCAGCCTTCCCTAAGCAGTCATGTCAGAGGGGAGGGCTCAGCTCTAAACAAGGGGGGTTTTCTTCTTTCAGAGTTATCCATATTAAGGAAGCAGAAGGACATTCCTGTTTTTAACCCCCCAGGCACCAAGTAGAATTTTCTGTGCACCTATTATTGTGGCTATAGATCAGCCAGCACGAAGTCCATTCTGTGGTTACATCAAAGAGGGAAATATGATGGGGTTAGACTGGATCCCCACACAGTCCACACGCACAACGTGGTCCCCAGGAGTTTCTGGATTGCTTAATCATCTAGGACAAATGTTCCTTTAAAGGCAGGTACTCTAGCCCTTAGGCTATAGCATAACAATCCCATAGACAAGTCTATAGCAAGAGTTCCATGACACAGCATTCTTAGACCAAAAGAAATCCTCATGCTTCATTAATAATTGAGAACTTGGATACCAGAAAAACTTGCTTTGAAGAAGAGATGGAAATTAACTGGTCTAGAATATATTAGGTCTAGAATATATTAAGATACATGGTAGGACAAGAGACAATTAAAGCAAAACCTGCTGACACTTTGCATATTCATCAATATTAAAAGAAAGCTAGTCCGATGCTTCTGCAGCAGAAGGGAGGCTGCATGTTGGTGGCTTTTCCGCCCAGGTAGGCAAAGCTCTGAGGGCAAAGCTAGCCATTTGCTGAGTCCTTGGGCACTTGCCCTTATCCAGCCACAGCTTCCTCTCTATCAGTACTAGCAGACATGAGAGAACTAGAAGGTATCCCACTGGCTGTGCTGGATTTAAAACACAATTTAACAGCAATTCACTCTTCCCCTGGTGATTAATATGATTTAGCCTATATTTTCACAAAAAGCAGGCCACTGAATTTGCCACCCTAAGTCCTGCCCACTGAGCAGTCTCACCCCTACGTGGAAATGAAACTCAGTGGCTGTTGCTGGCTGGCACTACCTACAGCAAGAAGGAGCCAGCTGTGGGCCCTGTCCTCTGTGGACTGCTGTTGGGCATGCCCCATGAGGCCGCAGGTACAGGGAATGCAGAGCCCTAGCTGCCGATGGCTAGAGTGTATGTACCTTCCTATGGAGTCTATTTGTCCTTTAGGACTTGCTAGGGGCTGTTCTTTCTCATAGGCTTAGGGCTTACCAGGTAAATGGGTCAGAACAGTGCATCCCGAAGTATCATGCATCTTTTTTCCATGGAGGGCACCTGGTGAAGTAAGCTGACTCTCCTTTGGTTACAATCACTATCCTAACACTTCCCTGACCACCACAGTTCTGCAAATTTTACCAGTATGTCAGGATCTAAAATTTCACGGGGTTTATCTCCCTCCTCTGGCAGGAGCATTCAAATATCTGAGTGGTTATTGCCTCCTATTCACCGGGTCAAGGTAGCATAATGTTATCAATGTAATGAACCAGCAAGAAATTATAAAGGATGTCAAGCTCATCCAAGCCCTTTCGGACTATATTTTGGCAAAGAACAGGAGAGTGAACATAATCTTGAAACAAATTAACAAAACTGTCTAGTTGTCTATGGAATTGCAAAGTGCTTCTGAATTGCTGTTAAGGATTTCCAGATCAACAGCTGTGCCAAGTGTCAGAGGCTACCCCACCACCAGAGGCAATGCTGGATAAGCAACCCTCATCCTTTGCCACATGTCTTTCATGTGTAAATTTGGCTAACTAGGTAAATGAGACATGGTAGGAATTCCTCTTTAAGTTAATAGTGATTTCTGGAAATTCCCCAGGGATGTAGTTTTATGCTTTGGGTTCATATATTGATGTGCAGAGTGTTGGTTTGGGGGCTTCTGTTTGACTCTTCTCACAACACCCTTCAATCCATGGGCCCCGGCGCTAAGTGGGAATCCTATCATCTGGTACGGAGAAATAACCTCAGTATGGATCTATGGTCCAGCTGGGACCCATCTGACATAGATCGAAGCCAAAGCCTTACTCTGACCGGTAAACCACTGTTTCATTGCAGGTCTCTGGAAGACAGCATACGTTTATGTGAAGCATAAGATTGAAAGGTCAGATTTTTCTTTAAATTTCATGATATATCATCATTATTTTGCCATTGCCACAGATAAATTGCTGGATAAATTATAGGATGCCCATTAGACTGCAATTTCAAACAAACACAAGTGTTTTTTGATAAATATTGCAGAGGACATACTTCCATTAAAAGGTTCCTAGTTTATTTGAAATTCAAATTTTATTGAGCATCTGTGCCCTGCTCCCCTAAATCTGACAACTCTGCACGTGGCAGTTTGGTTGCTTCAAACTCTGACTAATACTGTGGGTTATTTTGGTAATTTTGCCTACCTTGCCTCTCATGAGTCAGTGTGGAATGAAGATTCATTTGACCTTCACCATGTTGGGTTTCCATTTACTATTGAGATCACGGAATCAAATCCCAAAGCGGTATCCAGAAGTGTTTTTTCTGCCTGAAGCTTCCATTCCTAGTACTCATTAACACACCAACATGGCCTGAAGCCGTGCTTGCCAATGGAGCCAATGGAGCTTGTATCTAAACGTTCCATCTTTGTGTCTCCTTAGTGCACAACATCTGAGATGCTTCCTGCAAGGCTCTTTAACACAACGTGACTGAGCCTCAGTTCTCAGCAGTGACAACCGTGCTGTGCATCTCTATGTTGGCTTTCCTTCCTTCCATGCATAATTCTTCCTTCCCCTTCTTTTGACTTCAAAGGTTATTCCCAAAATAAACTACCTGCACAAGCCCTGGTCTTGGGTTCCTCTTTCTGAATCAGTAAAAGCCCCGAGTGAAACACAGTATTATCAGCTCTTGGGCTTGTTCTTCTACTATAGTCCTGTGTGACTTATTCTCCCTTAGCCTCCTTGGTGATGAGGTGTCTTAAAGTTGCTGTGGAAGGCCCTGAGTTTTCCTCAAGCTTCCTAAGTACATGTCCCGAGTTTCCCACTTCTCTTTTACCCTGTATGCTCCCTACTTTTTTTCCTCTGCAATTAAACATCACAGCTGTGATGTTTATCCCCTTAACCTCACTGGCACTTCATCCCATGCTACCACAGTGATAATTAGAATTAAATGTGGCATCGCATAGCATACATCAACCATTCTCCATCCTCCCATACAGAGATTACACCTCATCTTATATACAACTGTGTCTTGCATTCCTTTTATTATACATGTTTGTAGGTATGACCAATCCAACCTCAGAATTTCATTATAAGTGTCTATATCCTGGGGTCTTTTCTAATACTCATTATTATACTGGTGACAAGTTCAAAGGAAAACAGATGGTACATGACAAATACAATAATCTAAGAAGGCTTTGCATGTAAAGTGACTGCTTGCAGAGGATGGAGCACAGGGGAGCCACAAGAGATAGCATAACACCTGGACCTGGGAGTAGACACAGGGTTATTGTTCATCCCAAAGACATGATGGGAGGGAATGTTCACTGGAATCCAGCAGGAAGCAATTGTCATAGTTAACTTTACGTTCAACCTCACTAGGTCAAGGTACCCAGTTTTTGTTCAAACATCAGTCTAGATGTCTTTGTGTAGGTATTGTTTATTTGAATTGATATTCAAATCAGAACACTTTGTATAAAGCAGATAACTCTCCAACCAGTTGATGGTCTTAAGAGAAAAGAGGGCCATCCACCAAGGAGGAAGGGAATCTGCCTCCAAATGGTCTTTGAGCTTAAGGATGAAACTTCAGTGCTTTCCTGGGTCTCCTGCCTGCTGGCCTTCTCTGCAGATTTTGGACTTTTCAGCCTCCACAATCATGAGAACTATTTCCTTCAAAATTTTCTCTGTTCCTGTCTTTGTTTCTTTGTCTCTGTATACTTCTCTAGATATACATACAGACACACATGCATGTACACACACACACACTCCTACTGGCTCTAAAGAACCCTAACAGTCACAAACAACTGACTCAGTAAAGAGACAACCTTCAGTGAGGGGGCTCAACTAGCTGAGTTGGCCATCAAGGAGGAAGTCAGGGTGACAAATACCCAGGCCTAACTCTAAACCCTCTTTGACTTCTTTATCAGTGTCCTCATGGGTAAACCCAACAAACAAGAGAGGTGGCTGGCCCAATCCATTCAGATCAGCCTTGAAGGGCGAGAGGTTGGAGAAGGGGGAGGAAGGCTCTATAGGGACAACTCTATGGCAGGTAGATGCCATGTCTTTTCCACCCTTCTTTTCCCAGCACTGTGTTCCCTGGAAGAAAGCAGCTTCAAAGAGCAGAAACCTTCTGCTCCTTTGTGCCTGAATCTACTTATGCCACAAAGCTGAAACATCAGCTCAGCTATGAAAATAACAGTGGTGTTATTCTGGTCTCCCGTGTCACTTAACCTACCCTCTTTCTCCATGTATCCACAACTGGGGTAGGAAAAAAGGACTCCTATTAATAAAAATAAGAATAAGAATAAGAATAACAAGACATTGGCTATTGTGTTATGTTAAGAATTATACACAAGTTATCTATTTAATTATTTCACAATTATATGTGTTGGCATTATTCCCCTTTTACTGATGGTACCTTGAAATTTGCAGGACAATGGTCATTGCTGTTGGATGTGGATTAGAACCCATTGCTTTCTGATTCTAAAGCTAAGCTTTTACCCTGATACAGCTCTCTCGATTTATAACACAAAACTAAATGTTATGGCAAGGAAATAAAATAAATTGCATTTAGGAATTACATCATTGACTGAGAATTCTAAATGGAATCAAGTGCATTGTACTATGTTCTTTTATATAAAAATTATACAGGGAATATGACCTATATTTTACATGGGGGCTACAGTGATAATACTCTGATGAGTTGTGAGTTTAAGACAGAATTAGGTCTATGCTGAGGCCGTGTCCACAGTAAATCTAAATTGCAATGGAAAAATCTTGATTCATTTATTATTTTCACATACAACTTTCGGAAGAAAACTATTGACTGACATCTCAGGGAAGCATGAAAACTGAAGTAACATGCTGAACTCCGTGCAAACTGACAAGACAGGAAAATGATTTTACCTGGGAGCCTGACACTTTTTTGTAGAGATGGCTCTCTATCTCATACTTCTTTTATTTGGGGTAAATAAAGCCTGCAATTTTTCTGAAGTGAGGTATTTATAGGACCAGGACACACCTTTAATGGATTCCTGGTCATGTCTTTGAACTGATTTCCCTGTAGATCTAAACATTTCTAACATGTCCCCAAGAGGAGGCTGGCAATATTCAGATTGTTATGCCCTGAGATGGCTAGGGACAGAGAAGGAAGAAAGTATTTGGAAGGAGCCCAAGGGAGAGATGTCAATGACTGGGAAAGTTCCAATCTATAGGACACTGGGATGCTTTTTCACTTTGGGATGCTCAGAGCTGTCATTCAGGGAAGATCTCTCTGAATCTTGAGGACTCATAGGAGGATACTCAAATCTGTTAATTTGCCTTTATAGCTTCCATGAAAGAACACAAGAGCCGGGCAGATGTGTCAGCATTCTTAGGAGATGGGCGTGAGACTACTATGAGGGAGAAGATGGTGTCTGGTCTCCTACATCTCTCCCCTTGGTGCACAAGCGCAGTCCTGATATATTCTCTGGTTCAAATACCTAGAATATGGTATACCTTGAATGAAAAGAATTCTGAGAGAGGTGAGTGCACTAGCTCTTTCCAATGTGTTCTTGCCCTACTGCCCCTTTGCAGAACAAAATAAAGGTGACTATGAGTCATAATATGATTAACAGGGAAAGCTGTTTTATTCTTAATATGTAATTTAATGCTTTGTTAGGATCCAAAAATATAATTTAGCTGATGTGACCCAGAATTCAAAATGCATTACAAAAACAAATCGTAAATCACAGAATAGCAAAAGAGGAAAATTGATTAATCAATCTGTTGTTGAAAATAGCAAACGAATTTACTCAAAAAGTCACTGAAGTTCCAATTGGGGGGACATGATTAATGCATTAGGTTCGCCCTTTCAATTTTAAGAAAATAATGACTGCCTTCTTGACAAATGAAGAAACTTGAAAAGACAGTGGGAGCAAAATGCAAAGACCCTTCAGAAGGATAGTTTTCTTAATTTTCTGGTCAATGTAACTGCTGGACATGGCCAGAGAAACCTGTCAGTGGAATGGAGAGAAAGGCTACGCTCATTAATACCAGTGCTTACACATGTGGCTGCAGGAGCATGAGTGTGACCAAAGAGAAGGTACTAGGCATGACCCCGTCGTTTCCCGGGTGAAGGACTCATTGTGTATCTCGATGTCTATTGTTTGATGTTCTTATCATTATTACTTCATCTCACGGGGGATGCCACAAGACATCTAAAATCTCTTGGTTATAAATCTTTTAGTTACAACATTGAGAAAAGAACAGTGGTCACAATTTAAAAATACGTAGCAACTTCTTGAGAGAAGTTTGTGTGGGGATTTACCATTGGCATTTGGCTGGTTACTGCCAAGACTTCGGAATTTGGAGTTTTATAACCCAAGATGGCTGTCTATTTTTGTGGACCCACTTGCTTCCTGTTAATTTCTAGAATACTGGCATTAAAAAAATGAGCAAAGCAAGTCGGGGCATTAGCAATAGTCGATACAAATAACTCAATAACCTAATCTGTCTTTTTAAAAATTCCTACTGCATTAACAGCATAATAAATTAAGCAGCCACATTGCAAATGTTGCTGCTGCTAGTAATCTAGAGTGGGCAGTGACTGGCAGCTTCACACCAGACCCCATGTTTAATGACACAGGATGGATTCCCAGGATACGTTCTATAGCTCCTCTCTATGTTAACTGTCACATGTTGTTAAAATCATGCCACATTTAATCAATAGAAACTGACACCAGCAAATGAGAGAGATGCAACTTTCATTCATAAGACAGAGCTGCACAGGAAAAACAACTTCTCGGTAATGTTCTCAGATTCATGGCACCAAGTAACAATTGTAAAGAATGAAGAGGGTAGGATGCTGGGATCTCGGAAGAAGCTGGGAACACACAGCAGGGGTGAATGGTTCCATTATAAATGGTGTCCACTGTGGCCTCGCTAAGAGCCTCTCCTTTTGTCTGGGGAAGCAAAATCACAAACTAGGCTGTTTAGCAATAATGGCTTGCATTACTTTGCCATGTGTCCCTCCTGGAGGAAGGTCTGTGCACAATTCATTATGTAGTGTGGGTTTGTTGATTCTCATTATATAGTTTCTGTCAGATTTACTGCCATTTAGCTTGCCAGCTCTGTATCATGTTGTTAAAACGTGGAAGAAACAAGAATGATTTTCTTCCGTGCCGCTAACTCAAGGTCTTGCAACATTGGTTTAGGCTACAGCATGTAATCAGCTAAATATTCTCTTCTAAAATGTAGAAAAGACTTGAATTTTAACCCATTTGTCAAGTGTCATGGATTTTGAAAAGACTGTATTTAGTGAGAAAGCCCTCTGGCTCTTCTCCGCCAGCACATGGCAGTGGAGAGAAGCAAATGTAATATAGAAAACCCTGCGGGACAGCCAGAAAATGTCTAGGAGAAGCTTTCCTCATGTGGAGGAAAACAGATCAGGGTTTGCAGTCATTTTAATGTCGTTAGAGGGCATTGGAGTCCCTGAGATCCATTTAGGAGGGACATATGAGGAGAGGGAAGTGTCATGCTGCGGCTTCTGTGCCCAACCCCCACAGGCCAGGGAATTGCCCTAAATAGAAAAGTCACCGGGGAGAGAAGGGATGGGACATAGGTTGTGACCTGCCAGAGTCAAGGGCAGCTGTCCTCTCAGATATCGCTGTCCATGGTGCCCATCTCATGCTCACTGACTGTTGCCCGGACTAGTACAATCACCTCTATTTTTTGTTTTGCCTTCAGACAGATTTCTTAGTGTCCCTCCTTCCATTCTATCTGTGCGTGGTTCCTCATCACCATGAGGATAAAAGTCCAATATGTTTTCTGGCTCAGTGTTTTAGAGGGTACAGTTAATTTCACTTTTAATATCTTCTTTGATTCCTGAGATGACCTTGAAGGATAATGGGTAAGTACTTACTGTCTGCCTCATGAAGAGCCTCCATGAGAAGCTCGGGTATATATATCAGATATATATATGGACACACCCCTGATAAGTGATATATAATTTTTTAAAAAATATTTTTAAGATTCTCGGGGAGCCAGTAAACCATAGCAAAATGTTTAAATTTGTCAAAAATAAATTATCTGCAACAAGTTTAGGCAATTATCAATTTATAGTAGAGTTTTGGGGAGTGAAATTCCATTGTTTTTATTCACTTATTTTTTAAGGGTGGTCTAAATATGCAGACATTTTTAAAAATATAACTATATTCTCTGAATGAAAGATACATTCCAAATAACTGAAAGGGTTTTTCTTGTGCCTGAACCAGAGCAAGGACAAGGAACAACACCTTATCAATGATTTATACTATCTCACTGTTGTCCAATATATTTTTTTTATTAGTCTCCATGTTCAGATTCCATTAGAAATAGCTCATCTGGGCATCTCTCAAAAGTAGGAAAGAGCATGTTTCACCTGAGGTTGTCGTTCAGGAAGAAAATAGATGAGGGGCCTTCAAAACTCCTTTTTGCTCATTAACTTATAACCCACCTAGAAAAGTCTGCACCTGGGGCGCCTGGGTGGCTCAGTGGGTTAAAGCCTCTGCCTTCGGCTCAGGTCATGGTCCCAGGGTCCTGGGATCAAGCCCCACATCTGGCTCTCTGCTCAGTGGGGAGCCTGCTTCCTCCTCTCACTCTCTGCCTGCCTCTCTGCCTACTTGTGATCTCTGTCAAATAAATAAATAAAATCTTTGGAAAAAAAAAAAAAAAGGAAAAGTCTGCACCTGGCCCTCATTCAGTCTCTGCAGGGCTGGTGAGGGGCTGTGCCCCTACAATAGTCAATACAAAAGAGAAGGATTTTGGAGTGTCTCTCCTCAGATTTCTGTCAGGAATCTCTCTATTTGGAAAACTACTCTAAAATCCCCATAAATATGAGTCATTCTTGATTTTCATTCATTTCAGCTCAGTGTATTATTTTTTTCAATTTTTTAAAATTTTATTTTATTTTCTTTCTTTTCAGTGTTCCAAGATTCATTGTTTATGTACCACACCCAGGGTCCATGCAATATGTGCCCTCCAGAATACCCACCACCAGGCTCACCCAACCACCCCACCCCCTCCCAAACCCTCAGTTTGTTTCTCAGAGTCCACAGTCAGTCCAGTGGATTTTACTAGGCATGTGATGGCTCAGGCTTTAGGTTCCAGTGATGTTGGCTGCATGCCCCATGTCCTTATTTTACACTATGCCCTTTCTCTGACCTCTGGGGTACACCAGTGAGCAAAAGCTCAGCATGCACCACAACAGGGCTTTGTTCTGACTGCCATAACATAGGCCAGTAGTCACTAGTACTAGTTGTTAAAGTACTACCATGTTAGTTCCTTGATAGTCAATTACATCACTAAATGATACCGGTGCTGCCCAGGCCTCTGCAAGCCCCTCTAGTCCTGGTAGATTCAGTCCTGGAGGATTCTCTTGGGCACAGCCTTGCCACCTGGGTGGCCACCAGCCAGTCAGCCTAACACTTTCCTGTAAGTTCTTTCCCCCCATGTTTCCAAGTTGAGAGGAAGCTAGGACATTGGAACAGGGGTAAGACTCCATTTCCCATAGAGGCATCCTTGTGGCAAATGTCCTGGGTACTTTAGGGGTCCTCTGTTTCTAGATAGTCCTTTTCAAGTCCTCTTTGGCATATATGAGATTTCTTCTTTGCCCACTAAGCTGTGAGAGATTATCTAAATTAACCACACTTGATGCCAAAGCTTTTAAAACAGAAGCATAGTTAATACTAACAGAGGTGGTGGAAAACCAAGAATCTTTCATCTTCCTCTTGAAATCTATGAAAAAGCCCTCCTAAGCCTGAGTATTCTGGGTTCAGGAAGGGTGATGTAGTGGAATAAGTTATTCTTTGCGCGTCTTCACTGCCTACCTGTCTGTGAGGGGCCTCAGGGCTATTTGTCTAACATGATATTCATCAGCAATACAGATTTGTGAACATTTTACAGTTTCTGATGATTTTATGCATAGATGACAGATAGGTGATGATAGATGATACATATATAGATGATAGATAGATGATAGATGGTAGATGGTAAAAAATCTATGATAGATGGATAGAAGGATGGATAGATGATGATGATAGATAGATGGAAAATAATATATGATAGATGGATAGATGAATGGATAGATAGACAATGATAGATTGATGATAGAAAGATGATAGATAGATGGTAGATAGAAAGACGATAGATAGATGGTAGATAGATAGATGATAGATAGATAGATGGTTGGTAGATCATGATCATTGCAAGGTTGATGCTCACATTCAATAAATACCTAAATATATCAGGTCCATTCTACTCAAATAGGATCTATCAGTCAAACAAAACAGACAAACAAGTGCTTTTATGTAGCGTGCACTGAAGGGAAAGACAGAGAAACCAAGCAGATAAATAATGTATGCAGTAAATCAAAAGGTGTAAAGGGTTACATAGAAAAATAAACCTGGTTGAAGGAAATGAAGGGAGTGGTAGGGAGGAAATGTTTCTCAGATAGAGACTCATTTATGTAAAGTTCTGAAGGCTACCAGGGAAATGTTTCTGCCAGAGGGAATACGAGAGCAGGTTCAAGGCTCTGAGGTGATAGTATGGTGTTCTAAAGGAAAATTAAGAAGGTGAATTTGGCAGAGTTGAGTTCAGAGAGGTGTGGGGAGACTGGACCATGTGGTCAAATAGCCATTGAAAGTCTTTGGCAATTACCTGAGTATGTTAGGAACCTGCGGGGGACCTGTCTGAAATCTGAAATGAAACAAAATGTTTTAGGAGGATTGCACCAACCACTCTTTCAAAAACAGTCTGTGATGGCGCAGGAGAGACCATTTTAGTGGCTGATCCCAACAATCCAGGGAAAGGAGGATGTTGCCTTACACCGCAGCAGCAGCAGCAATGGTGGTGAGAGGTGGTCAGCTTCTGAATATATTTTAAGGGTAGAACTGAAGGTGTTTTATTAATGGGATGAGTGGAATATAGGAGAGACATAGGGAACTGAAGATAGTTCCCATGGGCAAAACTCAGGGACTGGATTTACAGCATTGCTATCAACTGACATAGAAGGAGAAGAGTGGAATTGGTGGTAGGCTGGGAGTAGGAGGACCAGGAGTTTGGTTTGAGGCATGTTGAGTTCAAGGTCCTTGTTGTCATCAAAATGGAAACATCAAAGAACCAAGTGTGTAAATCAGAACAGAGTTCAGGGATAAGATCTGTGTTTTATGCACGTGGAATTGTCAGTATATAGATAGATGCATGACAAGCCATAGTTCTTACCCTAGGGTTGAGATCTTGGATATTTCAACTGTTAAAGGTTGGGAAATGTGCAGATTCAGACAAGAATATTGAAAAGGAACATCTAGTGAGCCATGAAGAAAGCCAGCAGAGTGCAGAGTGTTGGAAGAAAAGGAGGAAAACTGTTTCCAGAAGGACAGTATGATGAGCTATGATAATGCTACTGACAGTCAGTTAAGGATGATGAGGACCAGTAATTAGGTTTCGCAATGTGCAGGTCACTGGGGACCTTGCCAAGAACACTCTTTCGTTTGAAGAAGATTTTCATATCTAATCAGTAATACTAAAACAAACCAAAAACAAAACCCAGCTACAAACAATAAATCTAGTGAAGTATATATAAAAATTGAACAGTAATAAAAGCTTCATATTTTCTGACAAAGGAATTGGTTAACAGAAACTACATCCAGAAAAGCTTGTCATTATTCCAAGTTGGCTGCTTTCCTTCACTGTGCACGATTCCTTGCTTCTTCCTTTATTGTACGATTTCACTCACTTTCCTAATGTCACCAAATGGCAGTTCTGAATGCCATTTAAAGATGATAGTTTATGGGAAAAGAGGGAAAAGTATAAAGGAAAGAGGAGAAAGAAGATGGATAGGAGAAGGTAATGATATATAACAGATAGATAATAGGTGATGGACGGAGAGAAAGATGTATGGATGCATGCATGGATGGGTGCATGCATGTGTGGATGGGTAAATATAAAGAGAATATATGTAAGCAGGACAGAAGTTGGAGCATTTTGTAACTGAATCTCAGAAGTGGCACCATATCAGTCTTGCCAAATTCTGTTCATTAAAGCAATTTTCTAGGTCCAACTTTCACACCACAAAAGGGATGGCACTAGGGGTAAATACCGGCAGGTGGGGAATCAGTGAGAGCCATTTTGGAAGGTGACGACCTCAGAAGTTGAGATCGTAAAGGTTATTGTAGCTTCCATCTTGCTCTTGAGGACCTCTCGGTTAGCTGTGCAGAGACGCCCATGTGGCAAGGACTATGGCTTCCTACTGAGCCCTGACATGAACTGTCAAGGATGGGAATGAGCTACCTTGGAAGAGGATCTGCAACCCCGTCCAGTCTTCAGATGACCCCTGGCGTAGGCGGCATCTTCACTGCGGGCATCTGATACGCACCGCCCCAGAGCCGGGAAGCTGACTGCTCTCGGACTCCTGACCCGCAGAAACTGAATGAGCAATTCGAAGGTGAACTGTTATGCTGTGGTTGATAGGAACACATCCGAACATTTCTAATTTTCCTTCAGGAAGTCTCTCCATGGCCTTTTCTGGGAGCATCATGATCAGAAATGCTTCTGTGAATACATCCATCAACCGCATCTATAAATCACCCCTGTCATTGAGGGGGTCTTTCATGTTCCTTGTGTAATTGTGCAAAGGGCTGATTTAAATTGTCACCACTATAGACACCTATGATCTGTGGATTGATTTTTTTTCATCTTAGTAGAATTTTTGGATAATAAATGCTTTGTCATTTAGAATCTTGTGAAAAAAAATTTTTTTTTAAATGTCCAGCACTTTTTGCAAAAGTTGCACCATTTATGTTTGTAAACTGGCTGCAATCCTCCGGCATGTTAGAAATTTTGCTCAGTTTTACCCTGAAGTATTATGGAAATAGAAGAAATTTAGGTTCTCTGCAGCAGCCTGATGGTTTTTAGGGACTAGAAAAACCCCAGATTGTTTTATTTGCTAAGGAGCTTACTTAATCAGCAGGTCACCTGAAGCAGGAGAAGAATGAATTCCAACATTAAAATTCAAAGGCAAGTCCAACTGCTCACTCTTTAAGTGCTGCTTTTCATTTTTATGCACATTGGTATGCTGCTGGACGTACTGGTGTTGATGCACCCCTGGAGCTAGAGACGAAGGTGAGTTGGGGTCTCCAGCCCGCACGAGGCACCCTTATTTGCGCTCAGTGCTCTGAGGGTAAAGTGTAACAGGCCTTGGGACCTTCACTTGCCTGCACTCTTGCCCGTAAGCATAGACATGAATTCCCACTGTACTGAAGCCTATTAACACTTGAACTGCACACACACACATACACATACACACACACACACACATGCACTCAAATATTCACACAAAGAAAATAACGTCCTACCTGGTTTCTCCATCCTGTTTTGTTGATTTTGATTTACAGACCATCTTATAGCTTTTGCCCATTTCATTTACAGAACATAAATATGTCTTAACCTCACAGTACTAACAGATAGCATTTCTTTTTTGAATGTCCCATTTATTTTATCATCTAACATCAAAGCTTTCCTTGAGGCATCTGCATACATCTTAGTGATTTCATCGGGAGAAAACAAAAGTTAGTAATATTGACCCTTAGATTTGAATTCTCAATGTTCCTTCAATAGGGGAAAAACTTTCTCACCTTTGTTGACCTCAGCAAGAGTTCAGCCCTGAATTCCTAGTTGGACCATCCAAAGCCATAAACTCTGAATATCTTTAGGGAAGTCAAGTGGTATAAAAATACTTCAGTAGCTGGCTCTCCAGTCTCTGATTTAACTTGTACTTAAATTTAGCTCCTTAAGTATCTTCTTAAGGGAAAGTAGTTCAGCAGGAGCCAAATAAAATTGAAGTGCCTATTCTCATTGAATTGTAAGATCATCTAGGCTCCATTTCTTTCCCTAAATCCTTCTTTTCTTTTCTCAGGAGCCTGAATTCTTTTTTCATCTGGATCCCAAAGGAAATCAGAGCAGACTTGGACAGATACCATATTCTCCTCTGTGATGGATTCTGTTTTGAAATTCATCACAATATTATACATGAGAAAAGAAACAAATTTTGAACATGTGTTCTGTGCCTGGCTTGTGCAATGCATTGGTTTGAATAATTGGCTCTACCCAGAGAGACACTACAATCGGTTGGCAAGATGGAAATGTCACCATCTCACCACCACCACCACCACCATCTTCATCGTCAACATCATCGCTCTTATTTGCTGGATACTGACTGTTATAAGTGCTTGACAATCTTAGGAATAGGGCATTATTGTCCTCTTGGAGATGTGAAAACTGAAACTTAAGAGGGTAGATATTTTATATAAGATAACCAGAGTAGTAGGAGGCAGGACTGGGGAAGAATCCACAGGCTCTGAGTCTAGAACACTGGATTTTAGCCACCACAGTAAAATGCCTCTCCAAATAAAATTAAAGGATGTGCAAAAGTTTCTTCTGGTCCTGACAACAGGGTTCAGAGGAAGGGACATGCCAGGATTCATTTGTCTGACCTCTGTTGCTAGCGAGATGCATGAGGGATGCATCAGGATTGATACTCTCCACCAAATCCACCACTCCTGAAATCTACCCCGTAGCCCATGTGAACAGGTCCCTGCTGTTCTCAGAATCCTTCCCCCTCTCCGAGTCTTTACTCTGGTAGTGCACAGGTAGCTCAAATCTTCCTAACATCGCTCAAATAAATTTGCCTTGAACCGAGAGGTATTTCGACATAAGACAGGGTTGTGTAGAAGGCATTAAAATCAAGGTGGCAACATTTAAGTTTAATCATCTATTTAATAGAACACTTTCCTAGGGTCATCAGAACTGTCAGTGACATTAAAAAGTGTTTAACTGTTTAAGGACCATTAATCTGGAAGGCAATGCATGCTGGATTTCAGGGACAGAGTAAATGAAGTTACAGCTGCATTGTGAAGGGGTATTAACATTTTCTTAAGAGAATACGATGAGTTAAAAACAGACAAATATACTAATACCTACAGAAATAAGGAAGAAGAGTGGGCCTAAAGGGGTTGGCAAAATGCTTACAGACAGAAAAAGCAGATCATTTTCAGACCTTTATTTCTTTCCTGGGACCTCACAAGCTTAGCTCTGAAGGAAGCCTGGTATCTACGTGGACTTCCGTAGTTCTTCAATGAGTCTCATTTTTAGTGTCTCTCTTCACATACTGCTTCGTACCAGACTGCCTGGCAAATATAACCATTCCTGTGGGTAGATTCTTGTTCCATAGGGACAGGTTCCCTCCCTTGCTCTAGGAAAGTGAGGTCACGCCAGATAGGATGCACACAGTCTTCAGACCTCTCTCTGCCTCTGATTTCCATCCTTGTGATTGCCTCCATCCTTGTGGATTGAAACGCACAGACTATTTGAGAATATGCCTCCAGCACTAATGGGGAAATAAGTGAGTCAATTAACACTTCACGCCAAGAAGAGGGAGAAGAGATAATGAAGCAAACGGAAAGGGTCTCCTGAATGCCATAGCAGAAGGGCTTCTGCTTCATCCCCCAGGTGAAATCACAGCAAGGGCAGGGGACTCTGTTTAAAGACGGAGAGCTACTCACAAGTCTGCGTGCCAGACCTCTCCAGATAATCTCATCGTGGCACTTCAGGTAGCCCAGGTGCCAATGAGGACGAGCTCTATCTCCAAGAGGCAGTCAGACCAGAATGAAGAGTCAAAATCAGATGGGAGGGTGGGCATGACACCAGGCATCGGCAGATGCTTGTGTTGGCTCACATGTTTGAGAAAGTGTTTGGGCCCCCAAGTACAATTTCCAAGGAAAGCTAATATGCTTGCAGACTTCCACATTCCTTATCGAATTTTCTGGAAATTAGACAAAATCCCATGTCATGAGGAGAGGCTGAAGGGCTTCTGCATGTTCCCTGGGAATAGGTTTATAACCACTTCAGAGAGGAAAGAAAACAAAACAAAACAAAAAAACAAAAAAACCCTAAATTTAATCATAAAAAACAAAATTATATTTTCCACATCCAAGTTGTCAACACTGTCATACTGGTAGGACTAAAAACACTCAAAGAAGAAAATAAAAATAAATAATTATGATTGTTCATCCACGAACCAAAGTTAACATGTTGATACCTTCCTTTCCAAGTTAATTTCCTTAAGCGTACACTTTATATGTTAACAATTAAGGAGACAAGCAAACGGAATCTTAGTCACCTCTGCAAAGTGTCTTAGGGGAATAGTGATGTCCATCTTCAGGGCCGATGTTTAACAACACACCTTACACACATATCTACATGTGTGTAGATATATGTGAAATACGCTACAGTGCATATTTCAAAAGAAGGAGGAATGGAAAGGAGCTGAAGTAGTAGGGTTTTAGCACAGATTTGAGTATAATAGTAAGGGATATGAAAACAACAGAGAAGGCGGTTCCTTTAAGGGCCTTAACAGAGAAGAAATTCCAGTTGTCAGGGAATTTTCAAGGACATTCCAGCAGGTTTTTAATCTAGTATGCTGTTTTAAGAGGATTTGAATTTTGCCTCAACTCCAACCCCACTCCACGACATAACATTATCTAAAAGAAGTCCTTTTCATGAGATAACTTGGGTTAGTGGTGCCTTAGTAAACTTTTCCAGGTATAGGTTGATCAAAGCTCAGAGAGAGAACAGCCGGTGCCAGGATACAGGCACCAGTAAAAATACAAACCCAGTAAGCATGGTTGGTTGCTTTCCCACCAAGCCTCTGATTTTCTCTTTTTCTATACAAAATAGACCTCAGTTGTTCTCTGATTCACGTCCAGACACAGGCACCTCATCCAGGTGTGACTCCTGTTGGGCTGAGGAGATTTCCACCAATTCTATTAATTATTGTCAGAAGTGGACATTTGAACCGATTCTGATCAATTGTAAGTGAGGAGAGTTGTGCTGGAGGCTTCTAAAAAAGTTCTTGGTTCTCAGTGGAAAGTGACAGGCAGTCAACTTTCCCTCCTTCTGGAAATCAAGGAGAAGTGTCTTCCCAGTCGTCCCCGGTGCTCATTTTCCATCAGCAAACACCAGGGATTGCGAAAGCTGCCAACAAAAGAGGAGGGAATGGCAAACATCTGCCTCCCTACTGACATCCTTTTGTAGTTGTTGTTATTTTACAGAAAAAAAAATTAGTTATTTTTAATTGAAGCATGCTTGACATACAATAGTAGTCTAATTTATTAGTTTCAGGTGTACAGCATTATGATTTGACATTTACATGCATTACCACATGCTCACCACTGTGAGTATAGTCACCATCTGTCCCTGCACAAAGTTATGACAATATCAGGGACTACATTCCCTACGCTGTATTTCACATCTCTGTGACTTACTTAGTTTATAACTGAAAGCTGGTACTTCGCAACCCCATTCTACGGACATCCTTGAGCCACTGCCCTGTCCGCTCTGGAGCTAATCGGACCACGTGACCCGCCTTCCCGCATTAATCTTCATGCATCCTGGGAATTACAAGCCCAGACTGCTTTTAGTCCTTTCGCTTCTACATTCACGGAGGTGGTTGGTCAGCATTATTTCTGCAAATGTGACTTGTGAAATGTTTTCGTTGTGGCATTTTGAGAGTTGTTGATGTATTTTATACATTTCCATGGTTATTGATCTAATCAGTTTTACTCTTCTTGTTGGTAATTTAACTGAATTAATTGCCCAGAAAATTGTCTATTTTTAAATTTATTTGCACATGTTCTTGCATAAAGATCTCTTAAATTGTAATGCTATCTACACATTTGGTTGTATTCTCTTTCTCATTTGATGCTTTGTATATCTGCTTATATTCCTGACTAGATTTACTTGATGTTTACTTACTTCCTCTTAAGGGCTAGCATCTGGTTTTCATTTAAAAATTTCATGTTCATTATTTTCCAAAAGACATTCGCCTTTTTTGTTGTCCCCTTCATTCTTTCTGCTCTCCTTCAAGTGTTTTCTTAGTTTCTATAACTTTTTTCTTTGACTAATTTGCCTTATTATGCCCCATTTTATTTAATAATAAAAATGTACAGGATTGTAGATTTTGCACTGGTTTGCCTCTGGCACCCATTCATTGTCATTACTTTGCATTTCTTTTCAGCCAGAAAGACTGTGCTGAGCCCACAAGGGTGGGGCCTGCTAGCCCTCAGGTCCCAAGGGCTCAACCACCCTTTACAGGGAAAGCGCATCCTGGGGCGATTACATTGTCTGACACCTTCCTCCAAGGTTATATTGTGGTGAAGTTTGATCTTGGGATAAATAAAGGAAAATCATTCCATTGGAAAAGACATTTTGGTGAAATAATATTGGTCTCACTGTGCGAATTTTTTCTTCAGCCTTCCGGTCAGTGTAAACATTGCCTCTCTGACATAGAGAAAGAGAAAATTTAGGGAAAGCATTTGATTTTTTTTCTCTCTTTCTCTGTTTGGTCTATTATATTTTTGGTACTTAGCCTTTCTTTAATTAGTGGGAACACCTCTGGTATGTTTTTATAGGCTGTGTGTGAAATAGCTTCTCATAACATTTTAGAAGTCTCTTACATAGATTTGACCCATTAATGTGGCCACCCACTCTTTTTCTCTCTCCCTTCCCATTTCACAGTGGGACACTCAAAGCATTGCAGTGAGCTATGTGCATATTTTTGGAAAAGGGGAAGTGTTTATGTGAGACACACCGAAGGACCAGAAAATGGTTAAAAGCCATCATAATGACTATACCTACAGGAGTTGGACCATCTCAGTAATTGCCTTAGGCCCTTAATTCAAAAATTTGATATTTAAAGTGGTAATATGCTTTCATTAGGATGGATATTATCAAAAAAAAAAAAAAAGAGAGAGAGAGAGAGAGAGAAAAGAAAAATACAAAAAAGAAAAAGAAACTAACAAATGTTGGTGATTTGGAGAAATTGGAACTCTTGTGCCTTGCTGGTGGAGAGTAGAATGGAGCAGCCTCTGCAGAAACAGTCAGGCAACGTGTCAAAAGGTTAAACACAGAATTGTCATAAGACCCAGCAATCCCACTCCAGGGTGTATGCTCAGGAGAACTGGTAGTGGGCACTCAAACAGGGACTTGTAAACCAATGTTCATAGCATCATTTCCCCCTAATAACTTCAAGGTGGAATCAAAGAAATGATTCCGCATTAGATTAACAAATGAACAGCAGGTGGCATCTACATACAATTGTATGTTGTTCAGTCTTACAAAGGAAGGACATTCTAACGCTTGCTGCAACACAGACACACTTGAAGACAGTACACTAAATGAAATGGGCTAGACATGAAAGGACAAATGTTGCATGATTCTATCTGTATGAGATACCTCAATTAGTTGAGTTCATATCAACAAAAATCACAGGAGAGGGCACCGGGGGCTGGAGAAAGGGAATGATGGGGAGTTATGTTCTAATAGGTATAGAGTTCCTATTTGGGGTGATGAAAGAGCTCTAGAAATGAACTGTACTGATGCTTGTGCAACATTGTAAATGTACTGAACGCTATTGAATTATACACTTAAGTATGGTTAAAATGACCAATTTCAAGATGTGTATTTTACCACAATAAAAACATTTTTCTTAGATTTAATTTATTTATTTATCAGGGAGAAAGAGAGAACACAAGCAGGAGGAAGACAGGCAGAGGGAGAAGCAGACTCCTGGCCAAGCAAGGAGCCCAATGTGGAACTTGATTCCAGGACCCCAGCTGAGATCATGACCCCAGCTGAAGGCAGAAGCCCAACTGACTGAGCCACCCAGGTGTCCCCAAAATAAGGGCAATTTTAAAAGATAAATATTAGTATTTGTTCCATTTATCTCTCAACCTTCTAAAATACTGATGACTAAGTCATTGCATATAAATGCTAGAGAAACAGGGCTTTTTTGTAAACTCTCACTTTCAAGCATTCATCCTTATGCTATTTTGAGAACATCTTCCTTTTTAAACTTTTCCAGGAGAAAATTCCACTCATTTCATTTATAAAAATTCAAATGATGTATAGTTCTTACTTTATTCTTAGGTGTTTCTGGCCTAGTGAGCTGCATTTAAAATGTTACTCCTTGAAGTCAATCTTTTAACAGATATTTATTGAGCATCTGTTTTATGCTAGGTCATTACAGGTTTGGGGATGCAGCAGTAAATATATCAAAGTACCTGCTTCCACGGAGTTTATATTCTAAAGTAAGCAAGATAGACAATAATCCCACAAAAGTGAGATACATAGTATTGTAAAGGTTGGCAGACTCATGAAGAAAACTAAATCAGGGAAGTAGGAGAGGAACTGTGCATAGGGGAGGGGCAATGAATTGTCACCCCTATAGCAAGGAAGGCTCCATCAAGAAGTGGCATTTGAATACAGATGGGGGCAGGGAGCGTGCTGACCTGAAGCCATCAGGAGGAACAGCGAGGTGGGCTGAGAGAAGAACCAATGCATGTGCCCTCTGGCGGGTTTGCATATAGAAGACAGCAAGCAGGGGAAGCCTGATGGAGAACGGTGCCCCAAAGATCAGGGGAGGTCCTAGGGCAGCCCAACGGATCCTGTGGGACCTAGTAAACGATAATGCCTTTGGCCACCTGAGTCAAGGGAAATGGACAGATTCGGGAGGGGTGGGGTGGTGGTGGGCATGTTTCATGTTGGTCTCTGCTTACTAAAAGTGACACTACTGGCTAAAAATGCCTGCACTTGCCTGGGCATGTACTGCTGTGGTGAAGCACGAGGGACGTTTGAAAGACCAAGGTTTATCACTCAAAGGTTCTGGAAAGATACATGGTGCAACTGGGGCCTCCCAGAGGGACCTGGGGGTAGGAGGTGAGAGACAGAGATAGAGAGTGAGCCTGGGGCTCTGGCTTTATTAGGGCACAAGGGTAGGACAGATGGGGTTTCATGAGTTCACTCTTTATTGGATAATTTGTAACATTAGAGCAGAAAGAGAACAGCAGGGTGCCTCAGGTGGCCAGGGATCCAGGTCACCCAGGGCTTTCTAAAGAGAAAACTTTCATGTGTGGGGGCAGCCTGGCTCCTAATCCACTTGTTCAGCCAGTAACTGTGTCGTATAGCTGGCAATGTGCTAACTGGAGATGGGTGTGTTTGAAACAGATGCCCTGGTAATCGGAAGCTCAATAGCAGGCACTTGCACTACAAAGCTTCCTGATTTGCCCTAGAATTAACCAAGTCTTTGGGCATCTTGTTTTCCAAAATGGCCACAACCACTCTCCCCTGTTTCTCTGCAGTGTGATTTGCAGCTCTTGCCATCAACAGGTGGCGGCCATGGAAAAGTAGGTCAGACTGTGATGCTTCATTAGTCAGCTTGGGCTGTGTAACAAAACAGCATAGATCGGGTGACATACACAACAGAAATGTGTTTCTTCCAGCTCTGGAGGTAGATGTCCAAGATCACAGATATACGTGTGTGATATATAGGACGTGTTTTTACATATGCACATACTTTTTCTTTTTTTTTTTTTCTCATTTGAACTACACGACAGACTAAAACAAGTAAAATATTTTTGTTGTACTGAAAAAAATATGCAAGATCAAAGAGGCTACCCAGATAGCAAGTAAAGGAGCCCATTTTCTTTTTTTCCAACAAAGCGTGCTACTTAGAGGTCTTACTGTGCTATAATTCCTTGAATGTGTGTTATTTACTTCACTGACTGTGAACTCCTTGGGAACAGAAATCATGTATTATTGATGTACATTGTTTCCTTTTTGAAGTGCCTGGAACATAGCTGTCATGAAATAAAATGCACGTTTGCTCTTCAGCTAGACATATGTTTCTAAAGCTATAGGTAACTTTGAATTTTGAAATTCGGGCTAATTTTCTTCATTAGGAAAAGATCTTGTTATGTTGACGATAAGAGATAAATTTCAGCACCATTTGGATGAGCATATCCCACATGCACAAATGCTAAGATTGTGGTATTTTAATTTAATTGTATTTTTTCTCCAAAGAGAGACACTAGATTATTCACAATATATCTGTAATGTTCTTTATCTAGATGGTTTTCAATGATACAGGATCTATGAATACTTACGATCTCTTTTTAGAGTACATCCAATTGTCTCTAATCAAACTTAGTATATATTTAAATGTTAAGTAGATGTTATTTCTGATTATGGTATCTGAAGTTTTTTTTTTTTTTTTTTTCTGTCTACAGCCAAATATAACAGTGTCAAACCTCATTGATTTATTTGAAGTTCAAAGAAATCCTCATCTTTAACATTCCAAGAAGCTCATTAGCCCTGACAGCTTCTTCCTGTAGAATGACCTCACACCAACAGATTGCGGTCCAGGCGCTTAATTTACATAATAGCTACATAGCACCAGGTGGGCCAAGGTACAATGAATGGTGGCAGAGTCACAGTGGTGATGCTGTCCATGTGCTGTGCTGTGATTTGAACAATACAAGACTCTCCCAGATGCCAAATGAAATCTCTCCCATTGCTTTACATTTTCCGGAATTCAATCTTCTCATCTCGATACAGTGATGCTTGACTTTCTCATCATGACTTCATTGTCCTCCAAAGTGATGAAATGAAGACAGAAGACAGGCTGGTGCACAGGGTCTCACAGTAGGCTCTCTTGTTTATACCTCCCATATCAGCAAACTGGCTCTTAATTCTGCTGCTACCTACCCAGTCCAGAAGGCTGAATATTCTTGGGACCAGATCCCAGCCCAAATTAGTTTATTCTCCCCATCCCACCCCCAAATCCATCTTTGTAACAGCCCGTATTCTACAATAAACAGAGGTCTCTTTACCGAGAAAGACTGCAGAGGTATGTCTATCTACATGAATGTTGCTCTTAACTCAGAGATATTCTTCTCAAGGATCCTGCGGGATTCTCCTGTAAGCCCTTGGTTGTTTGTGTTACTTACTTTCACTCAGTCCTCACCATCTGAAACCAGGCCCTCCTGAGCTCTTGGTGGCATGGGGACTGCTCAGAGCCACAGGATTTCTCTCTATTCATCCCTCCCTCCCTTCCTTCCTTTCTTCCTTTCTTTCTTTCTCTCTTTCTCTCTCCCTTTCTCCCTCTCTTTCTCCCTTCCTTCCTTCCTTCTTTCTTTCTTTGTTTCTTCCTTCCTTCCTTCTTTCTTAATAAATAATTAAACCCCGTTGTTCTATTTTTGAACTAAAATGAAGTTTACATTTTTGAAAATTACAGTTTCCTTTCAGTATGCATAATTTTTCCTTTTTCTTTTTTTTCAAGATTTTTTATTAATATATAATATATTGATTTCTAATATCTTCAGTGATAAGTTAACAGATACGAAGATACCACAGGTCATAAAAAGTGATTATGAAAGTGGAAGATCCTTCTTTAAAATCTATACCTCCCTTGATCTTGGCTCACTACTTCCTCTTTTACAGAAAATTATTTCTGAGAGATAGTGGTTGATTATATGCACACGTACACTCACACAAGTACACACACACATGCATGAGGATCACAGTAAACAGACTTTTGGAAACTGTCTCATAATATACTTCCTTTGCAAAGTGCTTTACTTTTTTGGATCCTCTAAAAATTCCTGCAGCAAAGGAACTGGCTTAATTCTGTTTAGTCTGATATAGTTTCCAAAATGTATTTGGGCCCTCTCAAGGTATGAAGATAAGAGAAAGTACAGGATGTCACCAGGAATGTCCTTTTGAATTAAGACAGGATCTGAGAATAGAATGAGGGAAGATGTAGCTTCGCCCTCAGGGAGACAACATGGCGTGCAGCAACTTTACCCCTCTCCGTGTTCAATTGGGGCCAGTTTGTTTTACAACAATTCCTTTATTTCCTTTGTTAATCTTTTTGAAAAATCACTATTTGATATTCATTTCTCAGGGCTTTATGGAGCCTTAGGGATTTTCTTTTCTTTTCTGCCAAAAGTAACCTTCCCACTGTCCCAAGAGGAGGTGACTTCAACCATTTATGAGTCTTTAGTCGGTAGACATTTCGCCAGAAGCTCCCCAAGGTATTGTCACATAGGCAGTAAATCGGGCAGTGGCTTAGAGCATAGACTATAAAAAAGGATACTTAGAGTGGGAAGTGCTCTTCTGAGGAGACTCCCTTCTGAGAGCCTGGTCAGCATGGGGAAAACATAAGGGCAAGCAGTGCTCAAGGAAGGCAAAAGCCTTCTCAACTACAAATTCCTGGGCACCAGACACAGGACATGGCTGTTTCATAGTTTTGTCAAAGATGAGCCCTGCCTGAGATCCCTGCAGGAGAGTGGGGTTCAGTCTCATTTCTGATTTATTGTGTCTCTCTGATGGTGCTCTCTGATAAATATAGGATTTTTGTTGCAAGGGCTATTGATCCTTTTAAACCTCATAAATTCTCCCCAAGAAAAGAAACAAATCTGAGCCAATAAACTGAGATTTACCTTATCTTCATAATACAAAAAATAAATATATATTTTAGAAACAGGACAGCCCAGCATCCTTACTATTAAAGACTTGGAAACTTCTATTTGTTTTGCTTGAAAATACATCTTAATGGTTACATCAAATACTTATTAGAGTTTAAGGATTCTAAAAACTTTCCTGTATATATTTTCTGTTATATTGAAGTGTTTATTATATGATAAGTATAAATGTGATGCGTATAAATGTATTATGTAAATGTATAAATGTGATAAATGTTTTTCATAAGGGGTGAGATTGCAAGTCTAAATGTCATCTCGAAATGCAATCATTATCAGAGATAAAAGAGAACTTTATTTCAACAGTAAAACATGGTGTTTGTTATTTTCCTAGATATTGGACAACACACAGATTATTTGAAAGTGCATGCTTAATACTTGAAGTGACTTTGTCACTTATACAAAGTCTGGGATCTTAATGTTCTCACTATTACTCTTTAGAAAATGCATTGAAATAAAATGTGAAAAATAAATAAATAAGGAAATTACTACAGTGAGCTGTCATGGCTCCCTAAGATCTGTTTGGGAGGGCGCCTGGGTGGCTTAGTTGGTTCAGCGACTGCCTTCGGCTCAGGTTGTGATCCTGGAGTCCTAGGATCGAGTCCCACATTGTGCTTCCTACTTGGTGGGGAGTCTGCTTCTCCCTCTGACCTTCCACCTTCTCATGCTCTCTGTTTCTCCTTCTCTCTCTCTCTCTCTCTCAAATAAATAAAATCTTTAAGATCTGTTTGGGAATGTTAACCATTATTAATGCTTTGTGAAAGACCATATTTTAACATGCATTCATGTAAATATGCTATTGATGAAGCTTTCTGTCCCATGCCTATAAAATATCACATAAAATAATAAAGCTCCTAACACTAGGCTCCATGCTGCCTTTTAATGAGCCAGCTAAGACCATCTCTCAAGTGGCTCTGGAGGCTGCAATTAAGCTACATAATTTGACCATGTGCTGGAGGTGTGAGGGAGGGTAGGAGGACAGAATATAAATTAAAGACCGTGTGTGAATGTTTATAAAACCCCAGTTAGATATCTTATTTATATAGGTTCATGTAATGATCATGTCCCAGTGAGATGAGGTTCTGTTTAAGCACTGTGGAAGAACAGATTTCAAACCTGGTGTGTTGCCTTTCATTTATTATGATTTGATCATATTAAGCTAAATGAATGAAGATCATTTTCTTTGTCAATTCTATTAATTAACCAGGAAAAAGTATGACATGACTACCAACACATTCATGATTAAATAAGTCATAGTAAATTTTTGTTTAGCTTTCCTGTTTCTTTTTCTTTTTTTCTTTCTTTTTTTCTTTTCTTTCTTCCTTTTTTTTTCTTTCTTCTTCTTCTTCTTTTTTTTTTTTTTTTTTTTTTTTTTTTTTTTTTTTTTTTTTTTTTTTTTTTTTTTTTTTTTTTTTTTTTTTTTTTTTCTTTTTTTTTTTTTTTTTTTTTGGTTTGTTTAAATTTAAATTGTAGATTTTTTTGGAGTAAAATAGGCTTTTCATGATTACAAGCTTATTTCTGAGTAGCGAAAATTCTCACTGCATGCTTTCCCCATATTAGCATGTTTTCCCCTATATTCCTCCATTAGTCTGGGCTGCCACAGTCCAACAGACAGAAAACCCAAGGACACTTTCTCTGAGCAGTAGAGCATTCCAGGGGTGTCAGATAGATACATCAGCCGTCCCATTTCCTACATCCTGTCTTTTGTGCTACAAACTTTAGTCGCTAAATACTATGGTACTTAAGACAGCATAATTTTCCTAGGTTTGTCCTAAGAGCTGGTAAGCAAGGGTCATATACTATACTTTTTTGTTTCTCTTCTAGGCAAAATAGTGAGTATAGAAGTGATGTCCACATACTTGCTGAATAAAAAATAACAAGAGAAGTTTTTTTTTTCCTAGTCTAAACATTACCCTAATGGAAGCGTGATATTTATATTTTCCAGAATGTCTCAGATGGTTCAGTATGATACTTTTTGCTTCCTCTACGGCGTTATTATTCATTCGGACTCTAGATAAGTCTTGAATCACCATAAATACCTGGAAATTAGAGAGTAATTCACAAGACTACTCCTTTTCACTTTTATTATTTTGCTTACTATGCTAGTAAAATACAACTGAATCTAAGTATCTTATGGTTGAACATATTAAAAACTGTCACATGGAGATTATCTGGTATAATTATTACTTCACTAAAATGTATGTTTATAATGATTCCTAGTTTAACTAAAAATGGCTAAACTTATCTTGGTCAAAACCAGAATAACCTTATCCTTGTAAAAAAATGTTTGAAACAACCTTTTACATAATTAAAAAAAAAGTCTCATAAGACATTCATAGCTATAGGTATTTTTAAAGAATCTTTTAAATGAAACATTAACTTTTTCTAACCTAGGTCTAGAACAATTTATTTTGCTTTGTAGGAAAAGACTACAGAGTGGTCAAAATCATAATGCTAAACATATGTTTTCCTGATAAAGTCTAGCCAAACAGCATATGGCCTTTTAAAATTATTATTATATTTTTTTCCTTTCTAAAGGGAACAAGGTTACTTATCCAATGGAAGTGGCTCACCATGAAAGGTAATTGACACACTGGCAAGCAGGATTGTGGAGTCAGGCCCATGCTTCCATTAGGCGATCAATCACGCTTTTCTCTTTCTTCACAGAGCCCATGCCACAGGCCTCAAGGTATTGGCATGTTGCCATAGGTTGGCCCAAATAATAGGATAAGGATAGATTTTTAATACAGAGATAACATGACTCTGAGAATGTCCCAGTGCTGTCTTAGTCACAAAAGCTTTCAAACTAGTGTCGTTATACCACGGCTTCCCCCCACCCCCGGCCCCCACGCCACGGCTGGGGGCATGCACCACGTCTCTCCAGAACGCTGGGAAAAACAGCCTCTGCAGAGCCACTCTGCTTGCTGCTGCCCTGATTAGTATTCCAAACACCTCGCTGACGTGCAGCCTTCCACTGTGGATCAGGATTGACGCTGTTTATATTTAGTTTCAGAAATTGATGTTCGGTTGGAGGGAAGGAAAGAGGATGTGGGGATGAGTAATGAAAAACACAATTTAACGCTGTGGTTGTGTATCTGGACATTTGGATAGCTGTTTCGATGTTCTTGATAGAATTTCAACAGAAGCAGGGCTTCTGGGCTGGTGGAATCCAGCACTCCCTCATGCCTCTCCATGCCACGCCCAAAGTAAGAGCTTGCCTTGGCATTTATTCTCAGAAAGTCTGGTAAAATAAAAGTCATATGCAATTAAGAATTATAAAATGATATAAAATGTAATTTATATATTTCATATCAAAATTTAGGTCCCTCTAGTTGCATATGAGGACTTAAATCATTATATGATACCTGACTTCATTCATCAGAGAAAATATGCAACACTAAATTATACATTGTTTCATTTGTTCATTCACAAATGTGTCTTCTATGCTTACATTGTGCTAAGCATCCCATATATATGCTCAGGAAAGCAGTGACAAAATACTTTGTTACAGTACATGTTCTCATGAAGTCTCAACACTCACGGAGAAGGCCAGTTTCAGAGAGAAAAGGGCATTTTGATGAGACTGGCAATAATTCCACATTCTCAGAAGCTAGTAGGTTTTATCAGTCAGGACAGACAAGATCCAGGTTTTGCTACAATAACAAACAACTCCTACTTCTCAGCTGATTAATGCAAAAGAAACTCATTGCTCACTCTCTCTGCAGGTTTATCCAGCAGGTGGCTCCTTCCCTTATTACTCTGGGGCACAGGTTCACAGGGAGAGGAGAAATACCAACTATTAAATTCACTAGCTCACAAAACACATTCTGCTTGTGATCACAATCCTTTGGAGCTGTCCGCATGGCCCTGGCCTACCACCAGCAGCCAAGCTTCAGTCTTCAGGGTTTAGAGTGGAGACAGAAGTAAGACCAGGGGTCTGCAAGAATGACATAGGGACAGTGGCTCTGTATTCTCATAGATGAATTTCCATGTAATTCACAGTGCTCCTTATCCTAGTTCATACATTATTCAATACCTCCTAGAAATGGAAAACGTGTCCCCTGAGCCAAGTTGGCACTTACATTTTAGCCCCTAAACCATTTTTTGTGTTGCTTTTCTTTTTCTTTTTTCTTTTATCTCTTTCACTGTATACCCAATGTTTGGCCTCCAGCAATTATTGACTAAATGGATTAATCTTTGGCACATGCTTGGTACCTAATAGTGATGGAACTTAGATCAGTGTGTTCCATGGAAATTCCTTAATACTTAAAGAAAAGTGTGGACCACATAAATTTGAAACAAGTTTCAGTATATACCTCCCCTTAGACATCCATTATGAATGTAAGTATATTGTGAAATTTAATTAAAAAATAATAATTTTTAATTAAGGTGTTAGGAGTCAGGATAGCCTTTACCTTTCATGGCTGATGACAGAAAGGGGAGAGAAAGGTCCTGTTGGGTGCTGGTAATGTTCTATTTTTTATCTGAATGCTGTTGATATGGGTGCATTCAATTTCAGAAAATTTATCAAATTGCAGCTTTTTGATTAGCATATTTCATGTATGTTATACTTCAATATAATGTGAATATGTGTAGATTTTTCAGGGAGAGATTTTTCCAGGAAAGCTATGTGTAGATTTTTCCACAGCTTTCAGCAGGTTTGCAAAAGAAGTACCTGCCTCAAAATTAGTGGCAACCACTGAATTGGAGAAAAAAGATCAGATCTTGAATGGCATGAGGATTGTGGGTTGACTAGTAAACTTTTTTTCTGGATTTTTCTAAATTGAAAAAAAATATATGAGTTTTGCTGTGTAATATAGGGGTTTGCTGTAGTTTATTTTAATTTTTAAAATTAATTTTAGTTAAAGTTTATATATTTCTGGATCTCAGATTCCTGTAACTCTGTAATGGTGATGATAATATATACTTATTGTGTCATTTCTTCCTTATATAAAGCTCTAGTCTAATACCTACCTTACAATAAATAAATGGCACATATTATTACTATTGTTGCTGATGTTTTTTCTATTGTATCATAACTCGGGATGAATCTCACATTCTTTTTACCAAGAAAGAGACACAACTTTTTAATAAAATTTTAAGGGGAAATTGGAACAGCTGTGTGGATTAGTTAATTTAAGCATCTGCTTTGGGCTCAGGTCATGATCCCAGGGTCCTGAGACCAAGTCCTGCACTGAGCTCCTGCAAAGAGCCTGATTCTCCCTCTGCCTGTTGCTCCTCCTGCTTGTGCGTGCTCTCTCTCTCTCTGATAAATAATTATTTAAAAAAAATAAGGGAAATTATTATTCCCATGGATTTTCATTAAATTCCATTAATGCACATGAAATATTTATCTTCCTAAATTTTTTGTTAATAACACTTAAAAAACCCAGCCAAAAAAAAAAAAAAGGCTCATAAGTTAGGCTAAGTACAATTAACAAAAATATACAGATTGCAAAGATAAGTGCAAAAATGATAAAATTGTTGACAAACCCTAAGACAACTCAATTTTAACTTTCTTAATATGCTAAGAAGTCTGATAAATCAACTGTAGAAATAACTATAAGCTCAATACCAAAGCAAAACAAAACAAAACAAAAAGCAAATAACCAGGCATTTCACAGATAGAGAAATACACATATGCTTAACCTCTTTCATAAAGAACCACACATTAAAACTATCATGAGGTACCCCGTTTTCCCTAGCTCTTCTATTTAAATTTGCATGTTTCCATCCTAATGAGATTCCAGTATGGTTGGCCTGGAGATCCCACAATGAGGGGCTCTGTACTCAAAAAGTGCATTGCCTGGTCACCTGCATAAGCAGATTCCTATCTCCTCCACCACAAAATGCTTTATATATTGTCTTCTCATCATTGTCTTTTGGAAGAATTAATTAGAATCACATATGAAAACTGCATGAATATTTAATATAGAAATATTTTCTAAAGTGTGATTCAGAGAGCTGTAGCTCTCTGGGATGAAAAAAATCATGGAATCTCTAAAGATCTAAAAATAAATATGTTTCAAAATCTAAAATATAGAGAAACAAGGAAATAGCAAAAAACATTAATGAAAAATTTTCATGAACTCCACAAAGGTGACAAGACTGAAAAATGCTAGTGTGAAATAAATAAAATGGATCAACCTCTCAAACATAGAGCATTAAAAACTGGCTTTAAGAGACACGATTAAAGCCAGAAGAAAAGTTCAAGGTAAGTAACACCTTGTATGGTCCAGATGCCAATCAGCCAGAGTTAATCAATACCAACAAGTAGGGTCATTCTGATGTGTCAGCTCTGTTTGGAACACAACATAACAAAGAGGTTTCCAAATAGGGTAAAGGACAAAATTACATCAGACAATGTAAACACAGGGAAAAAATTTCTTTAGAAAGTAATGGTTGACTTGAATTTGCACAGAGCAGATAATTCACATTCTCAAAAAATAGATGATAGGTAGGTAGATGATAGATAGGTAATAGACAGCTGATAGATATATAGATGATTGATAGGTAGATTAAGTAGAAAGATAGATGATAGATGACAGAAGATAGATTTTGGAATTATAGAAAATTCCTAGCATCATAAATTAATGTAATATGGAGATGTCATTCTTACAAATTACCCAAGTATTTAAAAAATAACTATAAAAAAGTATAAATATAAAAGTATACTTTATATATATTTTATATGCTTAGAAAAGTATACTTTAGTATAACTATAAAAGTTATACTAAAAAGTATAACTATAAAAATAACTTTAAAAAAGTAGTGTCTGGTGTAGGAATGTTCTGAAATTGTTCATCAAATCTCCCATGCCTGGGTTAGTTATCAGTTGGGAAAATTATATCACATTAGGTCACTTAATGACTCCCATCTTGGAATTTCCATGATGAATTAGCTCCTTAGAAACAAAATATTATCTTATGAGGAGTTTTGCAAAGAAAGTTTTAGAAGTGTGAGGAATAACTTTATTTAATGTATCTGTTCCATGACACAAGTTTGGAAATTACAGAAAATACCAAGTTGTATTTATTGCAAATCTAGTTGCAAAAAGAGTAAACAAATAATCACACAATGTGTCTGCTATGCTGAGATTATCAGAAAAGAAAAAAAAAGTTAATCTCTATATTAAAATGAAGAAATTAGAAAATATTCTGTAAATTATTAATACCGCATTATTTTTCCATAATGAATAAAAACTTAGAATGTATGATTTGTGGGGTGCCTAGGTGGTGCCATAAGTTAAGTGTTCGACTTTTGGTTTTTGGCTCAGGTGGTGTTCCCAGGTCTACTCAGCAAAGAGTCTGCTAAAGTTTCTCTCTCCTCCTCCCTCTGCCACTCCCCTTCTTTACTTACAAATAAATAAATAAGTCTTCTTAAAATTAAAAAAAAATGAAACCTGTCATTTGAGCTCAAATAACAGTATAAAATCCTTATATTATCTTCACTAATTTTTGATAGTTAAACCCAGAACAATTGCTGTTTTGGATTTCTCTAAGCACCTATTTCCTAGAAAATAATTTAATAATATTAAGTAACAATACAAATAAATAAGATCTTTGTTTCTAGACTATTATGAGAACTGCCTACCAGTTTAAAATCTCCAGAGTGCTTGAACATTATCCAAGCATTGCTGGAACTCCAAATTTGCCTAGCTGCCCTTATGATGGCTTTTAGCTGTCCTTTCCTTGAGATGTTTAATCCATTAGACTCCTCCTTGCTCTCAGGCCAGGTGTACATTGTCAATCAATATTGGGCAGATCAGGGCTTCAGAGGCTGTAGCATCCTGGTCCAACCATGCCTTCATTTTATTTCTGATCTCAACTCTGCCTCATTCCTAAAACTCCTGCCGTCTGTCTGTTCATCTCTCTTCAGCAGCCACAAAGCTGTCAAGCTTTATTATCTCAGGACTCGTTTCTCCAGAGGATATCTTTCAACTTCTCAGGAGCTAGATTTGTTGTTGTTGTTGTTTTGGAAACTGCTCTTCGAATCTGTTTTTTTCTCAGAGGAAGATTGTTTATGCAATGTTGGACACAGCCCCATATCTTCCTTGCGGCACTAAAACCAGTCCTTATGCCACAGGAAGAACATTCCATATGTTCGCTGACCCCCTTATAGGCTCGGTCAGGCTCCATTGTCCCCCAGAGCTTCATTTAGGTTAAGGTTCTCATGGTACCATGACCTCCTTATGCAGATTACCTAATACAAGTAACGGTAGCTTTTCAAAAATCTTCTTTCCAATTCAATATTAAGTTCAGGATGATTTCAACTGCAAGTAACAGAAAACCCCAATAAAATGAGTTTGAATAATGAAAGGGTTTATTATGTCATAGAAAAAGGACATAGGGATGATGTAATTTCAGGACCAGTTAACTCAGTTGTCCTAAATCAGAGTGGGGAGGAGAAGAGGATGAAGGTTTTTACAGGAGAAGACTGAGAGCAAGGACAAGGAAGGTTAAGAGCCAAAGATCAAGCATCTAAAATGAGAGAAGAAACTGATAATCACAGGAAGGGTTGATTGCAGAGTAATGTCCTGGAAGAGGAAGGGGCCCAGACCAAATCATCTCAGTGTAAGAGAAGATGAAGGAGCAGAGGGAGGCTGCCAGTCTGGAGCCCTCTATCAAGGAAGTAAACCTGGCCCCTTTAGACCCTCAAGAAGGCTGGATAAATCCTTAAAAGCTGGAGGGACACCTGGGTGGTTCAGTTGGTTAAGCTACTGCCTTCGGCTTGGTCATGATCCCAGGGTCCTGAGTTCAAGTCCTACATCAGGCTTCTTGTTCAGTGAAGAGCCTGCTTCACTCTTTGCCTCTGCCTCCCACTCCACCTGCTTGTGCTCTCTCTATCTCTCTGACAAATAAATAAATGAATAAATAAAAATCAGTTGTTTCACAAGAATAAAAGGCTGTGGGTCTACATCCCAAGACGCTGGTGACTTCATTCCACTTTTGCCTTGATTCGTTCAGCTATAATGTCATCCCTGTGACCAGCTGTGGACAGGAGGGCAGTGTTGGTGGAGCTGTGGGAAAACAACCAGTCTTAGCTCAGTAATGCTGATGCGTCCCATGCTGCCCTACTCATAAGGGCTCTCTGGTAGACAACGTTGTGTGCCTGTCAAAATCAAGCCTCTGTATGCCCTTTGACCCAGCATTGCCACAGATACATTTACCTGGCACACACAAAAATAATGCATGAGGAGTGTTTATTGCACTGTTGTCTATAATGACAGAAGCTTCTAAATAATACAAGTGTCTTTCAGTAAGAAACTGGTTTAGTAAATGGTATCTCAGTCCTTCTGTGATATATTATGTGACCTTTTAAAAGGATTTGATAGAACTAAATATTCTAATATGAAATAACTTCTCAATATTAATATCAAATGAATAAGGCAAGATTTATAACAATGCTCATATCCTTGATTGAAAAAAAGGCTGTGTTTATATATCCACTCAGAATATCTTTGGAAAGAACCCAAGAAACAGAAAATAGAATCACCTTTGGCTAGGAGGTCTGGACACCTCTCTTATAACATGAGAATGAATCAGTAAATCTCCTACAAAACACATATACACACAGAACTATCCACCTTTATGGTTTGCCAACCTCAGAGTCTAGGCTTAACTTTTTAATTTTACTTTCATTTTTGCATAATAATTATAGTAGCTCCAGACATCTCATCTTCACCCAATAATATCTAAAGTGCTTGAATGTTTCCTAGAATGCATATGATTTCAAAATGGTCATAAATTTTCATGGTAAAAACCAATGTCAAATGTTTATAATTCTGCATGTAAAGAGTTTGGAAGTTGCCATTTATCTTAACAGCAAGTAATAAGCTAAACTGATTTAAAAATTGCAATTCTTCTTCAAAAAAGAGGGGAGGGGAAAGGGCAAGCTACTGCCCCTAAGATTGGAGAGACAGGTGAATGCAGGTGGTCATGGCTTCTCAGAACAGAAACTCAGGAGCAGAAACAACATTGGGTACAAGTGTTGGGGTAGGAAAATAAGAACTATAATTGACGAATTGCTGGAGGCTCAGGCCAGACAAATCTGAGAGTGAAAATCTCCAGGGAGACGAGTCATAGGGGAGCCCTACAATATTACAAGATTTATTTCTAGGAGCTTGACCAGTTCTCTGTAGTAAATATCAGAGAAAAATCCTCTCAGGTTTTCAGCAGGAAGGGAAAAGGAATCATCTTGAAATAGCCCACTCTGTTCTTCTTAAAAAGGACTGCCATCAAAGGAAACTGGGTAAGTAGAGCCTACCCTGCTGTGGTTTTATGAGATCTTGATATGGGAAAGGAAAATACCAACTGCAGCACTCTGGAAAATCCTCTCTAAGGGTGGTGGGGGACTGACAAGCACTTGGGAAGCACAGAATACAGACAGAGCTCACCGAAAAACTGAAGCTTAGTCATAGATGTAGAAATTTTCCCTTCCCTCACTCCTCACAACCATCTTACTCAAGGGCTCTTTACAATAGTTAGTTCTGCTCAATACATCATGTCTGTCTATCAAGAAAAGAATCAAGAATACATACCAAAAGCAAAAATCACAGTTTGAAGAGATGAAACAAGTATCAGATTCAGATGTGAAAGGAATGTTGAAATTATCTGAGTGAGAATTTAAAACCATGATTAGCATGAAAAGAGCTCCTCTAGATAAAGTAGTCATCATGCAAGATCTGATGGGCAATGTAAACAAAGAGATGGAAACCCCAAGAAAGAAGCAAAAAGAAATGTTAGAGATTAAAAAAAAAAAGTATAATAGTAATGAAGAACTCTTTTTATGAGATCATTAGTAGATTGGTCATGGTTGAGTGAAGAATCTCTGAGATAGATAATTTATCAATAGAATCTTTGAAAATCAAAAAGTAAAGAGAACACTGCGAAAAGAAAAAAAATGAAAAAAAAAAACCCCACAAAGTAGGGATAGTGAGACAATTATAAAAATTATAATAAACTTTTACAAAAATACTGTATACTTTTACTTGGAATACCAAAAGGGAAAAAAGAGAAAGACAAGAACAACAGAGTTTTTTTAATCAAAAAAGGCTGAAAATATCTTCAAAATGATATTAGATACCAAACTACAGATTCAGGAAGGTCAGAGAATATCAGTAAGGTCAATGCCTTTCCCAATCACCAAAACAAATTACACTAAGGCATATTAATTTTAAATTACAGAATCAAAGAGAAAGAAAAAAGAATCCTGGATGAAGTTCAGGGCAGAGTGGGGTGGGAGAGTCTCACTTGTACAGGAACAAGGGTAAGAATTACATCCAACTTCTCATAAATCATGCAAAAAGAAGATAGTGGGGTGAGATACTTAGAATGTTGAGGGAAAGAAAGCACCAACATGGAATCTTGTACCCTATGAATTTGCCCTTCAATTGTGAAGGACAAACACTTTCTCGGACAAGTAGAAAGTAAATGAATTTATTACCAAATAGAAATTTATTACAAGTAGAAAGCAAAAGAATTTGTTACCTTGTAAGAAATGTTAAAAGAAGTTCTATGGAAAAGAGGAAAATAATATGGGTCAGAAGCTTGGATTTACTTAAAGAAAGGAAGACATAAAATTGCCTTTATTTGCAGCTGACATGATAGTCTATAAAGAAAGTTTAAAAATGAGCACAAAAACTACTGAAATTAATAAGCAAATATAGTAAGGTTTCAGAACACAAGGTTAATATGGAGAAGTTAATTACTTTTCTATAAAGCAACAAGGAACAAGTGGAATTTGAAATTAAAAACACAATACAATTTATATTAAAATCCTCAAAACTGAAATCCTATGCATAAATCTAACAAAATATGTGCAAGACTTATGTGAAAAACCGCAACACTTTGATGAAAGAAATCAAAGAACTACTAAACAAATGCAGTGATAGCCCATGCTGATGGATAGGAAGACTCAGTATTATCATAAGTTCTTCCCAATTTGATCTATAGATTTAAGGCAATTGCAGTCAAAATCCCAGCAATTTATTTTATTGATATTGAAAAGCTGATTCTAAGGCTTATAGTATGGAAAGAAAAAATACAGAATAAACAACATAATATTGAGGGAAAAGAATAAACTTGGAGAACTGGTACTACCTGACTTCAAGACTGAATATAAAGCTACACTAATCAAGAAAAGATGATATTTCTGATAGAATAGATAAACAGAACAACAAGGCAGGATGGAAAGCCCAGAAATAGATCATTATAGATACAGTTAACTGGTCTTTGATTAAGGATCAAAGGCAATGCAATGGAGCAAAGATGGTCTTTTTAACCAATGGAACAACTAGACATTTCCATACAAATAAAGGGAATAAGATACAGTACAAAAATTAAAAAAATAGATAAAAGACATAAATATAAAATGCAAAATTATAAAACTAGAAAATACAGAGTAGAAAACCTACATGTCCTTGGGTAATGGCCTTTTTAAATACAAAACCAAAAGCACAATCCATGAAAGAAATAACTGATAATCTGGACTTTATTAAAGTTAAATTTTTCAGCTCTGCTAAAGAAAATGTGAAGAGAATGAAAAGACAAGCCACAAACTGGGCAAAATATTTGCCACAGATACATCTGATGAAAGACAATTACCCTAATCTACAACGAACTCTTGAAACTCAAAATAAGAAAACAGGCAACCTCAATAAAAGATGGGCCAAAGATCTTAATAGTTTACTGAAGAAGATATACACATATGGCAAATAAGTATATGAAAAGATGTTCCATATCATCTGTCATCAGGGAAGTGCTAATTAAACAGTAACATGATACCACTACACTTAGAATGGCCAAAAGTTGTGACACTGACATCAAATGTTAGCAAGCATATGGAGCAATGGCGCTTCCATTTGTCGCTGAAAGGAATGCAAAAATGGCATAGCTACTTTGAGACACAGTCCAGTGGTTTCTCAGAAAAATATGTATACTCTTGCCATACATTCCAGAAATCACTGTCATTGGTATTTACCCAAAGGAGCTGAAAATATATGTCCACACACATACTCGCATAAAAAATTTATGGTATCTTTATTCATACTTGCCAGAACTTGGAAAAAACCAAGATGTCCTTCAGTAGGTGAAGGGATAAATAAACTGTGATTTATTTATTAGTGATAAATTATATTATCAGTGATAAAAATAAATGCTATAAAGCCATGAAAAGACATGGAGATGCCTTAAATGCACTTTAGTAAGTGAAAGGAGCCAATCTGAAAAGGCTACCCACCATATGATTCCAAATATATGGCATTCTGGTAAAGGCAAACCTATGGAAACAATAGAAAGTTCAGTGGTTGCCAGGGGTGGGGAGGAGAGATGCATAGGCAGAGCATGGGTTTTTAAAACAGTGAAAATGCTCTATATGATATCATAATGATGGATATTTCATTATGCACTTGTCCTAACCCATAGAATGTTCAACTCCAAGAGTGAACTGCAAGGTCAACTACAGACTTTGGGTGCTATGATGCACCCATAGAGGTTCATTCCTTCATTAGAAAGGCAGCATTCTGGTGAGTGATGTTGATAATGGGGGAGGCTGTGCCTGCATGAGGGCCGGGGTACATGAGAAATCTTTGTACCTCCCATTCCATTTTCTTGTAAACCTAAAACTGTTCTAAAACCTAAAATCTTTTTTAAAAAATGAATGGGAAGCTTTCAATGGATTTGAAGTAGAACATATGTCTAATTTGGGTCTTAAAAATTAGTTATAAGTGTAGGTAACAAATGGAGGTCAATATTGGCTCTTGCTGGTAGCCAGGTGAGACCTTCTTGGTGTAAAATTTAGTGTCATCAGTGGTGAGAAAACAGTACATAATGTATTGAGGAGTGTTATCCAATGGCCCAGG